>JAUUDY010632269.1:0-16632 GCA_032361765.1 Panulirus inflatus | reverse complement strand
AAATTAAGTAGTATGAAGCATAATATATTACTCACTGCATGGTAACTAGTATATTTTTTTCTCCTGAATGTATAGAAACCGTCTGGTTCATTTTCCTCCTCTGCTTCTGACTGTGAGGGTGAAGCTACCTCATCTTCTGAGCTTGGAGGTACATATCCCATTGGGTCCTGGAAGGATATCAAAAAAGATAAAATGTGCTTTCAACACAAATGAAAGATAAAATCAATCAAAAAGTGGGAAATACCATAAAGGAAGATGTTTTTCCTTATTATCTACATTCTCCTTATATGTTTCCCTTCTCTGGCAACATTCTGTCAAAAATACCCGAACAATTTTCAATTTAAAACCAAAGCAAAAAGTACCGTTCTATTTCTATTCCAACATTACTTTCCAAACCATATCCTTGGTGCTAGAGATCTAAACACTTTAAGTTTTAGGGACCAAAAAGGGTATGAATATGTAATGGGAAGCTTTTGAGTTAATCATGATAAAAAGGAGGAAAAATGACTGACTGAGACAAGAAAAAGTATTTACAAATTTTGAATGAAATGAAAAACCTGTCTTTTATTAAAAAGAGCCAGGTCATAACTATTCTAAAAGACATGAGTCAGTTGAGAGTTTTAAAGCTTTGAGGTGTAAGGAAAGAAACTGTTATCAAAAGGGTTCACACTTGAGTTGCCAAAGGCCACACAGTAATCATGTGAAGCAGCAGCTTACCGACTACTGCATGGTCTAGATAGTGGTGGGTGCACAAAAGCAGCCAGATCTCATGAAAATAACAAAGTAATACCTACAGAAGAGGTAAAAAGAACCACTAATGCAGTTCAAGAAAAGTGGGTCCAGTTTTTATATTAGCCTGGGAGAGCTGATAAACTGGACTGCTTTTGACTCAACTCTGTCAAGTAAGGATGCAGAGCTAGAAAAAAACAGGTGTCAGAGCAGTACTTCATACAAGGATGCATCAATCCTTTGTATAAATATAGCAACTGTTCAGAGGAAAAGAAATTTCAACACCTATAAAGGACTCCCAGTTTCTTAAGAGGCAGACAGTTATTTCCATAACATTGGATTTGCTCTCTGAGTATCAGAAATAGCATGCAGCACAAAGTTACCATAAGATTGAAGATGATAAAACATTCAAGTAGCTCACCTGTGGGTATGCTGATGCAATTGTATATGGGTCAGGAGGGTGACTGTATGTAGGAGTGAGCTGAGGTGTTGGGGGTGTGGATGACGCTGAAGAAGAAATCTGACCATGATGTCGCCGTGGACGCTTTTTGTATGATTTTCGCTCTCGCTTCCCATCCTCCTGTGCAAGAGAAAAATTAAACATAACATTTACTACTTCGTATATGATTCTGCCCCCAATTATCTTATTTGCTTTTATGTTTCTATGAGAAAATGATTCCGTGTCAAGGCAAAGTTTAATATGGTTTTAATACAGAGAGTAACACCTCTACTGAATCTCATCTAAGTACTTACCACATTCAAAGAATACATCTTTGTTTTACTTTCATATGAACATAGAAAGTGCATCATAAAATTGCAAAAAAGGTATATCAAGTGCATATCTGCCATCCTTATATCTTTCTACGGGGTTGTTTTCTTCCATTACTTTATACATGAAAGCCTTGCATACAATGAAATGTGGTATGACAGCTGGGGTGGATAATATTACAGTTGAATTTCTTAGGAAAGGGGGTGACTGTGTTGCTGACTGGTTAGCTATAATTTTCAATGTATGTATATATCACGGTGAGGAAGCAAAGTTTCTAATGGTTAGCTAAGATTTTCAATGTATGTATATATCATGGTAAGGAGGTAAAATTTCTGGGAGTACCAAGGAATGTGTGGAAAGAGATCTTTAAATGGGAAGGCAAAAATGGGTATGTCTGATGGTATAGTAGTCCCAACATTCTTGTATGGATGCACAGCACAGGCTACAGATGAGGATGTGTAGAGGAGGGTGTATGTGTTGGTAATCAAATTATCAAAAATGATAACATAAGAAAAGTAGTGGAACACACATCATGATACCCAGGCCGAACTCTCCCACACAACCCTCTTAAC
Source organism: Panulirus inflatus (assembly GCA_032361765.1). NCBI lineage: Eukaryota > Metazoa > Arthropoda > Malacostraca > Decapoda > Palinuridae > Panulirus > Panulirus inflatus. The sequence continues at coordinate 14,562 of JAUUDY010632269.1, read as the reverse complement.
CACAAGGCACCACCCCTACTTTCCGGCAAGTGTATCAACGGCCATATCATACTGTGGTTGGGGTCAACACATACCATTCTGAAATAAGGAACATACAAGGACCACCCCTATTTAATTCATTTCACAACAGACCAGTATAAGCACCTATTTCTGCCCAAGTGGGCAGATGACAGAACATTCTATTTCCTTATGGGATTATCAAGCACCTAAGCACCAGTTTGCATTATAATGCTTACTTGTACATTGTTAGTTACTAGTGATCTGTGTGTGATCATACTTACCTGTTACAGAAGCAGCAATGTTGTGACTGGGTATTTCCAACTTCTCTGGCTATACCAAAAGTGGACGTACCAGCACGTAGTGATAATGACACAGCACCCTCAAATCCCCCATCCCCGGTGGTGTGAAGCAGAACACCTATGCTAATAGTTAACAATCAGGGTCCTTTCTTTAAAAAAGGCCAGTCTACTCCTGAGATGGACAATCCTACTGATGTACTGGAAGAGTCTACAACTTTCTAAACTGTGGAGGAACTCATAACGCTTGGTTGCTTGCATGGACCAGAGGGCCCTGATGGAAAGCTGAGCAGATCACCATCAGCAGTTCTGCCACGGAACTGACGACATGTCAATAAGGATAAAAAGCCTCTCATACTTACTGATGCAAACTTTCCTTTACAACGAAAGAAATTCTGGCAAGACATAATGGAAGGTCAGCGGTTTGTTAAACTTCAAACCAAGGCACTAAAGAAGGATAATGGTGAGGTGAGCTGCATGCCAAAGACACAAAAGAAAGATACTAGTGTGATGTACGCTTTAAATTTGACCACCTTGGAAGAGAGAAAAGTGAGGGGTGATCTGATCACAAACTTTGTTTTTGAAAGAAATAGATGATATAGACAATGAATACTTCTTCAATAAATATATGAATAAAGCAACCAGAGGCATAACATGAAATTAAGCAAGAAACCTGTTAAAGAGATGTAAAGAAGTACTTTTACTGTACAAATGGTGGATGAATGGAACAGAATGACTGAGGACATGATTAATGCTGACAACATACATAATTTTACAAGTTTTACAGTAGTAAAGAATATTAAAAAGATGGAGCTCCATGAATGTAAAACTCCCTCCCAATACATTACAATGAAGTAATTACACAACTTGTTTGTTGGAAATCATTATGAGAGAGAGAGAGAGAGAGAGAGAGAGAGAGAGAGAGAGAGAGAGAGAGAGAGAGAGAGAGATGAATGTGCTGGAAGTTGTCTTGATAGTCAGGAGTTATTGTTGGGTGTCGAATTATCTGTTCTGGAAAACTAAGAAAAGGCCTTGACTCTGCCTGGATCATTCCAGGTAGATCCTAACCAATCCTTGTGGTTAACACCAAAATCCCCCTACAACGAACATTTCAGTACATGAGTGTGAAGAGAACAGTGTTGGAGGTATGTTCTACAGCACAATGGTGTCGTATGTCTTCTACCCCACTGCTTGCTTTCCAACAAAGCTGTTATGATGCTGCTCTGTTCAACATAACAGTTTTGTCACCAACTGAGCTGTGGGAGTAACACACCCCTGAAACTATTGTAAAACATCATACATTCTGATGACACTGAAAAGTTTGAGAAGACTCAAGGTGGTATGGTTAAAGGAAATGTGAGACAGGTAAATATTCTGCTCAACCTCCGAGAAAAGTAAAACTATTAAGCAAAAAATCTTATCAAGATATTTCATTGGTCAAATGTGCTTGGTAAACTCTTTATACATTTTCTTTTTCTTTCAAACTATTCGCCATTTCCCGCATTAGCAAGGTAGCGTTAAGAGCATATACCTATGTAAATTTAATTTCAGGCTATCCCAATGTGTCATTTTTCAGGTCTGCCAATCCTCTAGTCATCGTATCAACTGTAACATCAAAAGAAATGCAGCTAAAACCAGCCAATGGACTATAGTTTGATGTCATGGTAACTATACTACATCATACTGCTATATCAAGTGGCTTACTGCTTTTCCAAGACCTTTACAAGAAAAAATAGATCAGTGCTTTATCTGAAACTCAATAAAGCATGCAGACATACATGTACTGCCATGGTATGATAATTCCTTCTCTGTGAAAAAGTAAAACCAAGTATACAAGAGGAAATATGAGGAAAACCATAGTCACATTATAAGCAATAAACAATTAATATCTATGATATGCAAAAACAGAACAAAAGACAAAGCAGTCTGCCAAGCAAGCAGCCCACAAACCAATAACAGCGATACGTACTCTTTTCTTACTCACTTTGCTGGAATGTGGTAAGGGTGCAACCTTCAGCCAGGATCCACTAGAGGTGGCACTAGAGGTTGTGGTTCCTGTTGAGAGCTGATGATTGGAGAACAAGGGAGCGAAAGCAGGTCGCTGGGTCCGTAACGCACTAACTTCAGCCAACAATGACCCAGTGAAGTCCTGCATCTCATACCTGTAGAAAGTAAATTGTACTTCATACTGATTTGTTTATGGCTCTAACACATTTGATCACCTGCACAACAAAACCAACTAAAATGTATGCAAAAGATTTTAAGTGTACCACTTGAATTGAAATGAACAAAAAGTATTACTGGTTTATGCTTACAGCAGCCCATTGAAAGTTCAGGAAGGGAAAGGGCATCAGAGATATAGATAGATAGACAGCAACATCTTTTACCTAGAGCCAAAACAGATGAATGATATTATTCTCTTCTTTTCCACATCACATAAAGCATATTCTCCTCCAGTCATGTCAACACATATTTTGCCAGCAAAAAACAATCATCCGCAGATTAGCTAGTAACCAACAATCAGTTCTCCCTATCTGACTCAAGCTTTGCTCTCTATCCCTTCCTATTCTTACCTTCATCTTTCTCACTGCCCCATCCATATGTAAATACTAAAAAGCCACAGTGATACTGCCCAAATGATTCCTATGTCCATCTCAAACTTTTCTCCTAACCTCCCAAAGCAATGCAAAACTAACAAAACTGTTTTCTACCAGTGCACACATCATATGATTACATAATCAGTGCCACACAAAAGAAAATACAACCTAAAGACAAAAATACCAAGATTAAAAAAAAATGGATGAACAAAGGAAGAGAATATGGAAGGAAAAAAACAAGTATGCAACACAGATAAAGTTTTGCAATTAAAGAAAAAGTAAGAAATTCTGACAGAGACATAATCGTCACAGAAAAGAACAAAGAATAAATGAAACAGTATTCAAAGCAAGGATCATTTCCAAAAGTACTATTTGCATACTTGAATAATAATAAAGAAAAGAAAATCAGAGATTGGCCCTTTTAAAGATGGAACCTAGAAGAATCCACTACATGTTAAATGCCCTTCCCCACTTTTCTTTAAAGACTTAATTGCCATTTCCCATGTAAGCAAGGAAGCATCAGAAAACAAACGAAGAAAGAGACATCCACTCATACATATACATAAATCCCCATACACGCACATATACATATATTTACATATCAACATATCCATACACATCAACATATACACATATACAAATGTACATATTCGTACTTGCTTGCCTTCATCCATTCCTGGCACTACCCCACCCCACAGGAAACAGCATCGCCGCCACCTGCATCAGCGAGGTAGTGCCAGGAAATAGACAATGAAAGGCCACATTTGCTCACATCCATACATGAGATGTCATATGTAATGCACCAAAACCACTGCTCCCTACCCATTCCAGGCCCTACAGACCTTTCCATATATATGTCATAATTAAGTACACAAGGGAATGAAGAAATCAGTGATATCTTATGACTATGATGAACTGCACTTACTGGCAGGCAATGCAATATTAGGAGACATAACTGAAGGAAGTGACCAACTAAAACAAAGCTCAGCACTAAGGGTAATCAATGTAAAATGGAGCATCTTATTGATAATAACCCATACATGAAGACCAGCATGATTTTGCACCAGATAAAAGCATGCAACACAACTATTAGCTCATTATAATGACAGATGAAACTAACAATGATAAAGAATGAACACTTTCTAGATTTTTGAAAAAGCATTTCAAAAAGTAAATAATGTAATATAGTATGATTATAACATAGCACAGTTCGATCTGATTTCAATATAACACAGGAAACTAAATAATTCCCATTATTTCATAACTACATGAATTATCACAGTGTAACATGAACCCAGCTGGCTGTGCACTGCAAGCTGCTGATGCTGCACATACCATGCTGCCCACAGCATCTCTTCTCTGCTAGCATTCAATAAGGACACATCCTTTATTCACTCATACTTTCCAACACTTCTACTCAACTGAACCAGTCAACACTATGGCTAAGCATCCAACAAGTACTCCTACTACAAATTAGCATATTCAGGATACTGAATGAACTTGAACATGGGTGTAGTGCTTTAGCAGCTGCTCACTGTTATGCTGTTAATGACAGCATCATCCAGACCAGAGAGAAGAAAAGTAAACATATTAGGATACCTTATTCTCTCAGCCATCTATTTTGAAGATGGCAATGCATCTCAGGACAATGATATATGTGAAGATAGAGGATGCTCTTCCATAAGCCTTCTAACATCTCAAAAAAAAAAAAATTCTTTCTACCCAAAAATCTGGGAATTTCCAATGTTTTTCCTCTTAAAATAGCAAAGATTATGTTAATGGTTACAGTAGCAGTGAAGAATGTGTGGAAAGAGAAGTTGCTGTCTTCTGAAAAGACAAAAATTGGTATGTTTGAAGGTCCCAACAATGTTATATGGATGTAAGGCATGGACTATAGATGAGGATGTGCAAGCAAGGATGGATGTGTTGAAAACTGAAATGTCTGAGTACAATATGTGGTGTAAGGTGGTTTGATCACAAAAGTAATACAAGGGTCGTAATGTTAATATACCTCCCTGGTCATTGGCTGCCACCAACTACTATCAACCACAACACATGCACTTTCACTGTTAACCTACCTCCTTTCAAAAACCTCAATATTTAGATTGAGGTACTCTCTTTTAGCTTTCTCTCTTCGTTTCACCATTTCTAAAAGGGTAACAGCTCTACACAGATCTCGACGCAGTTTTAGCATTTTCTCATAACTGGATTCGTCATTTTTACGGTTCTTTCTCGTCTGCATCTTCTCTGTTCTTTTACGAAAAGCCACATATGGATCGCTGGAGTTCGACCCAGAGCCCTTTTCAGTCTTAACCTGAAAACAAAATAATGATTATAATATTTCATGTTTAAAAAAAAGAAGGTGGAACAGCAAATAACCCTTAAAACTATCTCCATACAGCTATTGTACAAAAATAATATTTTAAACCACTGTAAAAATTAACATCCAATCACAATAAACCAAACTGACCTGCGGTCGAGTGCTAAAAAAGACATCCATGGTGAAAAACTGTAAGATGTGCAGCAAGATCTTGCTAGCAAACTTTGGTCTGCCTTAAGAGCATCATTTCACTCAGACTCATTCATACCACCAGATTAGTTAACTATGACACCTCAGTAGGAACCCATTTTTAATACTGGGCTCCCAAGAGGAAAATAAACTACCTCTGGTGTCGACTGGGAGCATATTAGGCAACTCTGACCTGTGGTATGAGTGCATGAGCTAGTCTGAGCCGCTTGTTGAGCCAATAGTCGTAGACTGCGATGATGAGATCATCATCGTCCTTCAGAAGCACCTTAGCCTCCTGCAGAGTCACAGCTTTCAGTCCTGAAGCCTGAAAATAAAGATATGTATTAAAAACACACATTTACAAACCAAACTCATGAATATAGATCTTACTTTAACATGTAAGCTATGGCATCTTTTATGCTAAAGATACTGATGTTGCACATAAGTATGTGTGTGCTTTACATTTTCTGGCATTCAAGTGGCAAAATACATATTTTCATCTTGGGCTACTCCAACATCTACAGTCCAGTATCCTAAATTTTTGCAGCTACTGTAATCCAGCACTAACATAGGAAATGGTGTTTCATGAAAACTCACATCTGCAAAGTAAATCACTGCATTATCTGGGCACTGCCTACACATCCAGGCATCATAGTCCATTGTTTATACTGTTTGGAACAGACAAATAATCAAAATAAGCTCGTGGACACAGCAAGAATCATTAAAGCAAAATGCATCAAGGTGTCATGTGTCCAGTTACAGAAATTCCAAACCCAAACCCCTTGCCTGACGCTTCCAAGCTTGAGATAATTTTTCATGACCCTTAAGTTCATCAACACCAATTCCTATTACAGTAGCATAATCAGTCCAGGACCCCTTTTCAAGGAGCTCTGGCACCCTTGCATTACACTCGGAAGCAGGGATGGGATGGACTCCTTTGACATTGCAAATCCTTTGACAGAACTGCACTGTTTTGTCAACTGACAATGATGCAGCTTCATTAAAGGTGACTTTTCACTCATAGTATAGCCTCAAGCTGGAGAAGTCCAGTAACACCCCGCCAACTTCTATTAAATAGAAAATGGAAGACCTTTCCCTTTCTTCTGAGGCATGAACCCAATTGCAACAAAATGACACTTAGGTTCATTTAACTTCAAGATGCTACCCGAAGGCAATTCATCTTCAATGTGTTTCAGTGGATTCTAATGGGCATTAAATTCAGATAATTTCCTTAACCTTATCCCTTACTCAATTAATTTGCAAGAATTAATGCAGTTTTGAAATGTATACATAAAGAAAAACCAATACAAAATTATTTTTGTTGAAATGTTATTATTCTATAAAATATATCATATAATGAAATAAGCAGTTCCTGTGAGTCCAAGTTATCTCAATGAATACTAAAATTAGTTATGAAAAATAGAAAATGTAAATTTACGAACTTAAGGTTAAATTCTTTTTAAAAATAACAAAGAAAAATGACAGCTTGTTGAAGAAATGCAAAAATCCTATTATTTCATTACTAATGATACGTTACCATCTAATGCTTCCTTTATCCTTTGATATTACCATCAACATACCTGGTTTTCCCTTGAGTTATCACGTCATCAAGTTTATTACTGATTCAAGAAAACTTTATAAATATTGCTACATACTGTACTCTAACATTCAACATTTGTGTAACTGACAAGTGTTGTTACCAGCAAAAGGAAATGATTGGTCAGATACAATAATGTAAAGATAACTTCACTGTAGTCTACTCCACAGCATTAGACAGACTATTTGAGCCTGCAGAATGTTGAAGAAATATCTTTAATGTGTCTTTATAGCCATCACGGCCATATTCATAAAACTTGTTAATGAAGGGGAAAAAATAATGGAAAGGCATAAATAAGCCAAACACTTGCACCTCCTCTAAGAGACACTTTGCTTTTTTTTCGTCTATTGTAATACCCAAATTAGATATTTTTTCCTAATCAGACGTGGTATCATTTTCATGTGAGAGTGTGTCTGCAGAGTCAACACATGTTAATTATCACTTTCCTTATTGTGAAAAAAAAAAAGGAAAAATGAGCAAAAACAAGGCAGATGCATGCACCTCCTCTGAGAGATGCCTCACCATGCTGTCATCTGTAGATGCAAACAAGTGACATTACAAGTCACTGAGAGAAATGACGACAGATGGAAATGACAGAAAATGTATATGGAACCCCACACAAGTTATTTCAGAATAGTAATTTTCAGAAAAAAAGTGACGAGTTAACTCAAGATAATAATAATTCACACTAAAGATTAAATCGAGTAAAGTCAGAATAGTATGGAAAGGAGTTAATGTGGCTTTTCATCAATCTGAGCAATAGGTTAAAAAATCATTCAATTACTGACTTCATCAAAATCCGCACCCTATAGAAACTTACATTAAACACATGTAAGTTTTAGTTATCGTAAAATGTTTCTTCCAAGACAGTAGGGGATTTCCATTGTTTTTCCTTCCTTCTACCAAGAGATACCCTAATAAATCAAAGAACTTCAGTGACAGTAATACATTCATGAGCTAAGTACTACATGGTCAAGACGGTATACAATCATGATTAATAAAGTGATGTATGCTGTAATTCAAATAATAGTTTCCCTGACCAATAGATACCTTTTCCAGGCGATCCATCATTTCCTCAAATTGCAGGTTGGTGAGCGGAACCTCCCCTTTGGCAGCATGTTGGCTGAGCCACGCCTCATCCTCAGAGTCCATGTCATATTCAGGGATGTCTTGGTCTGCTGAGAATGGGTGGATGTGGATCAGTTGTCGGGGGGCCTGTAACATAGGATCACCACACTAAGCCATATTCTATTCTTGATTATAAACATTTACAGATGGCAGGTTTGAATGGAGCTTGAAAGGAGAAAACTTGAAGAAAGTGAAGTATTCTACATAACTGGGAGTGAACACGGCAGCATAAGGAACTATGAGAGCTGAAGCTGGGCATAGGTAGGGTGAGGAGGTAAAGGTCCTGGGAGCACTCAGAAATGTGTGAAGAGAAACATCACTAACTGGGAAGCTGAAGATTGGCATATCTGAAGATATAGTAGGGTCCTATGTGAGAATGTACAAAGAGGGTGACTGTACTGGAAGTAAAATATTTGAGAAATGGTGTGAGGAGGGAGGATCAAGCACAAAATGATAGGTTAAAAGGGAGGCAAGTAATAAAAAAATTAGTATGGTTGAAAGAGCTAAATTGGGCGTGCTGGAATGGCTGGGAAATCATGGTGCGCTGAAATTATGGAGAAAATAAATGAGATCAGTTGACAAAAAGGATATATGTGTCAGAAGCAGAGGGAACAGAGAGAATGGAGAGAACAAATTGGAGATGTGAAGGATGAAGTGAGTAAGGGCTTGAGTGTTTGGGGCTTTAAAATGTAGGAGGATGTGAGGCATGCATGGAATAGAGTACATTGGAGCGATGTAGTGCACAGGGGGATGTGCTGTTCCTGAACTGAAGCAAGGTATATGAAGGGGTCATGGGAATCCACAAAAAGACGTGGGGGGTGCTGTGCATTACATGTCAGCAAGTAATGCCACGTCTCCCTCTGTTCCTGGCATTCTCTTGCTAATGCAGGAAATGGCATTAGCGCAAAAGAGTGAATAGGAAACATGCAGTATAATGGGGTCAACATGCTGTCAATGGACTGAACCAGGGCATGAAAAGTGTCCATGATAAACCATGAAAAGGTGTGTAGGTTCTGGTTGTGGATAGGGAACTGTGGTTTTGTTGCATAACAAGACATAGAGAATGGATGTGAGCAGATGTGGCCTTTCTTCCTCTGTTCGTGGCACTACCTTGCTAATGCAGGAAACAGCAATTAAGTATGAAAAATAATAATTACCAAAAATATAAAGTAATTTTCATAGTACAATTTTCTTTTCAAATATTTACTCTCCAGCCAGGTGAATATCTACCTAAATCTGATAATGACTTATGGTGATATGTTGAATTACAAGTTAATTCATTATCTCTAATACATTATACCTGCTTCAGGATCAGTTTTAGCCCCTCAGAAAAAAGCCTTGGCAATTACAATGATTTTCATCACAAGTCACCTTTTCCATATTCAGTCATTCAACCCTAAATTTGAATACTGCAAAGTTCCAGACTTTTGAGTTTTACAACAATTCATGATTCATTACATGTTTCTAGATTAGTTTTATCCCATCAGTAAGGTACACAGGCACACATTATGAACTTTACTGAAAACCATTTTTCTGCATATTTTAGGAAAAAACCTATTTTCACTTTACAACTGCAGTTCCTAGGATTCAAATGCCTAAAATGGAAACCTCAAAGTTTTCTTATGATGAAAAAGTAAACAACTATTCTAAATAGTAATTCCCTTTTTCAACAGGAAAATCACTTTTATCGAGTATGCTCTTGAAATCTTATGATGAGCTTGAAGGGGTTAAGCTAATTACCTTATAGGTGGGAGGGTACATTTTGTCGAGGACGGAGGCTTCTTCGGCACCTAAGTCGTACACTTCGGGCACCGGAATCACACGTTGGTGAAAGATGGCCTGCTGCAGGTGATGTTCCTGTGGAAAAATAAAACAAATGAAATACATCAAAGCATAGCCCTTGAAATACAACATAAAATGTATATCAAATTTCAAGAGTTGGTTACTACTCTTGTACATAAACACTGGAGCTATCACATCAAACTTCAAAAAGCTACAGATGAAAATTCAAGCATTTTCCTAGGACAGAATACACATGTAAATCTATATTTCAAGTTTCTGGCCTCTTTGTTTGTGTCAAAAGAGCCGTAGCTATTATGCATGGCTGCTAGAAAAGGTTTTGAACTGTCACCTGTAAAAAACCTATCCAGCCACAGCACAGACGAGAACATGCAACCACATGGTGGTTGCTCTCAACCCCTCACACCCCACGAATCTTGCCGACCAGAGACAAATTTCTATTATTGCTCTTCATTAATGCACTTTGCAATAATTTCTTTTTAACATAATCTTGCATTTCAATTTTTACATATATAAACTCGGCCTATGCAAGAATTCAAGGAAAGCTAATGTAGCTCTAAACAATCAGCTATTTACGGATTTTCTTTTCATTATTTCAATTCTCGACAAAATAAAGAGGATTTTTTTCTTAAACCATGCCTATCATAGCCATTCATGAATTTAAGCAACAAACTGAGGTTTAATCTTTCCATTCAATGTTCCATGGATTATCTGATTCTATCTAAGAACTCTGAAAAGTTTGGATGTACAGTGTCAGTACTGTTAGTCATTAGTTTTTATGGAACATGGTACCAGAGGCTTGACATATTGTTCTATTGCTATGGGGAGGATTAAGATGTATTCCATTACCTAGGCACCAGTGGGTGGAATGAGAGCTTACAGCTGTTCTATAATCCATCATCCTTTCTCAAAAATTTATCTTACAATATTTTCTGAGGTTATTTAGCTCCATAGCTCAGACTCAGTTTAAGCGGCTGCATTAGGTTTTGATCTAGCATTCAAATGGCAAAGACTTGGAGGTCTTCTATCCCAAAAGCCTGGGCTGAATTCAGGCAACAGAACTGGGCTGTTGTTCAACCAGGCTATAGGAATCCATGGCCTCCTGGCCCTGTAGCCTCTAGAGCCTAGCTCGTCTGGTACACCTTGTAAGTACTTATTACTCGTCAAATTTTTCCACTATACACCCCAAAGTTTTTCCGACATCCACAGGCAATGTGATGAATAGTCTTAGGCCCCAGATTTTCAAGGTTTTATCTCTTTTTGTGCTTATGACAGATTTTGATTTGGGGGGCAATAATTCTGAATATTCCAAGCCTGCCATCTTAAAAAGGAATTATTTTTGAGTGTAGGTTTATGAATGTACCTTCAAAAGGATTTTCTAAGCATAAATGATGACATACATCTATTTACATCTCAGATGTAGAGCCTCAGTGATTTCATTAGCTCCTTAGTACTAGTACCTCTTGATTTACACAAGTTTCATTTATACCATTTTCAGAATAATGCACACAGTTCATTTGCACCTTTTTTTAAATTCATATGGGATTATGTCTGGAATAACAAAATCATCATTGGGCTGGCAGTACAGTGGTGTAGCACTGTCAGTGCCACATGAGAAAAATGCACCAACATGGCAAGGTTATGCAGCTTCCCATCTTGCAGTACCCAGTGCATGGATACAGTCTATAGTCATATAGAACTACAGTATCATGTGCTACACTATACCGTGTATTGCATGTGCTTTGCCCCTTGCATCATGCCACCAAAACTTCTTTCAAGTTCTCCAAGTACCAGTGGTGATAAGAGGCATAAGGCCATCACCACTGAGATTAATATGTATGTGCTCAAATGTTATGAGGGGTGAAGGAACAGCCGATATTAAGCATGTCCTTGGACTTAGTGAATCTACTCTGGACTATTTGTGACAGCGTAGAGAAGCTCAAGGTGTGCAAAGAATGGAATGTTAAACTAGTATTCCCAAAGTTCGATTATAGAGGATAAAATGAATGTTAAGCACATGGACTGATCACCAAACTCATGAAAATGTTCACGTCAACATGCTTGTGATACAAGCAAAGGCCCACAGTATATAAGATGACCTGTCAGCAGAAGCACCAATGAAAACACTTCAAACAAGTTCTGGTTAGTTTGTGAATGTTAGGAAATGCCACATTTACATCATGATGACTGGTAAAGCTGCTTCCGTTAATGCTGTTGCTGCCAAAAATTTCCTTGGAACCCTTGATATCATTAATGAGGAAGGCAGTTATTTTCCTAAGCAGATTTTTACCATGGAAGAGACCGAATCATTTTGGAAGAGAATGCCTTTGAGAATTTACACTTCCCATGAATCAAAAGACTCCACCAGGATTCAAAGATGCCAAGGATCACCCCATGGTCTACCATTTAAAAAATCTCAGGTCTTTTAAGGGATACATGAAGCAAATTTTTCCTGTCTATTCTTATTCTAATCACAAGGGGGTGGATAACAAGTTTCCTATGATTAATTTCCTGCAAAGCTCCATACAGGGCTGCGAGAGTACTGTGAAAAGAAGGAGAATACAGTATGTTTCAAGATTCTTCTTTTCAATAATGCCCCTAGCCATCCACCTGAGTGAGAACATCAAAGTAGTCTTTCTTCCACTCATCACTAAATCTCTAATCCAGTAAATGGACCAGGGGGTGACATCTACTTTCAAAGCCTACTGTCTACAGAGAACATCTGCAAAGCTCTTGAAGGATAAAGAATAACTAGATGACAGAGAAGGAATTCTGGAAGTCCTTCACCATCAGGGATGCCATCATGATGTATAAATGGTATGTGGCAGAAGTTCTGCCCTTAGTTTGTTCCTGGATTCCAGGGTTTTGATATCAACACTAACGTATCAAGAACATGTTCACACATTATGGAAATGGCGAAAAAAGTCGGCTTTAATTTAGTTGAGGAGGGTGATATGCTGTTGCTAGAATCACATAAGAGCTCTCAAATGACAGTCTTCTTCAGTTGGAGAAGGAGTGCTAGGAGAAGGTGGTAGCAGAAAATGCATTCTCCTACTAGTAAGAGGTTAGCTAAAGCATTTCATTACACAGACCTTGCTCTCACTATGACTGACGAGGAGGATCCAAACACAAAACACACTTGAAAGGTGGCATGAAATATCCTAGCTGACATCAGGTGCTATGAACAGACAACAACAGATTTCTTTTGGAAGAAAAAGGAAGAACAGCCATCAATATGAAGCGAAATTGTAATGGAACCCATCTGACCATCACCACCACCTTCACCAACTACGTCATTTTACCCAGATGACCGGCTTCCCCAGTAACTCTTCCACACGCCTCCCTCTACTTGAGTACCACCAAGCAATTCAGGAATAGCGGTAAACTTAAGAGTAGGAACTGAGTCTGTTATTTTCTCCTTTTAATGAATAAATTCATCGTGCAGAGTGTACATTTCAGTATTCTATATTTCCTGGTATGTGTATACTGTACTTTTCCATTAGTATAATATTTGATACAGTCTTACTAATAACAAAGCCACTTGATCCCAACTATTTACATTCACTAATTCACCTGAACATTTTCAAGAATGTGATTATCGTTTAAATCGAAAGGCAACACTCGTTGAGCTCCTTTACCAAATCAATATGGACTGTGAAGGATCTTTGAATACATTCTAATTCTGCATTTCTGATTGTCTTGTAAGGTCATGTCAGTTCAAAAGTGGTTTTTGGCTCAATGAACAATGATTCATATTGCTTTATTGGTCTCACTTATCTCCTGGCAATCATCTGAGTACCACATGTGCGATTGCCTGTTCTTAAAACTGGACTTTCATTTTTGATATGGGTAAAGGTGATTTTCTCCCCTCAATTTCATTGTTGTCTCTTTCTGCTTTTTCCTATGTCTTGTATGATCTTGTAGGAGTTAATCATCAATATTCTATAGTCTATATTTGTCGACTTGTTGACATATTTTCTTAGCCGAGAGAGCTGTGCATTCTTAGAAGATATTCAATTCATATTTATCTCCTATATAGGGATCACCTTTCTCATTCTACTCAAGACCTTTTGCATCTCACATTTACTGACATGTCTGATGCATGTTAGGAGTGCTTTTGTCGCCATGCAGTTGACACACTCCTCTGGTATTCTGATACTCATAAAAGGCAGTGAAAATCCTGCAAAAATGAAATTTGACAAGGTGGCTGGAGTGGATTATACTAAAGTTCTTGAGAAAGGGTTGATTGTGTTGTTGACTGGTGAGTTAGGATTTTCAAAGTATGGATCATGATGAGGTGCCAAAGGACTGGAAAAATATTATATGTGCAATTTTCACAAGAGTAACACATGTGTGCAAGTAGGTAGAGAGGAAGATGGGTCATTCCAGGTGAAGGTGGGCTTGTAGGAGGGTTATGTGATATAATTATGGCTGTTTAATTTGTTTATGGTTGGGGTAGTGAGGGAGTTAAATGTAAGGACCCTGGAGACAAGGAGCAGGTATGCAGTCTTTTGGGGGGTAAAGGTGGCTGGAAAGCAAATCTGTTGTTGTTTGCTGATGATACAGCACTGGTGGCAGATTCAAGTGAGAAACTGCTAAAATTGGTGTCTGACTTTGGGAGAGTTTCTGAAAGGA
>JAUUDY010632159.1:0-16637 GCA_032361765.1 Panulirus inflatus | reverse complement strand
CATAAAGGTATCTAAACATGAAAAACTTGAAAACATCACCTCAAAAAAGATTAAATATATAAATTTCTTGAACTGAAATACTTTGGTAATTTGTACATGCATGAATTCAAACTCAAAAAGCTTATCCTGAAAGCCATATATGAGCCACTGTTAACTAAGGTAAAGACTTCCTCTAAGGGAAAATGGATATTAAGGTTAACACCATTGCAGGAATTCAGGTTCTTTTGTACACCATACAATCAAGCCAAAATACACGAGTAAAAGTATCTACCCTATTCATATAACTATCTATCTATATTTTTGTTCCCTTTGAGAACTCCCTCAAAGGAGTGCCCATGGCAAAAAGAGACTCCACAACTGGTGAACTATGAAATATACTTACCAGAACAGCATTGGGATCTCCTATCTTTTGGTGGTACTCTTTCAGAGATTTCATTAGCACTGAGATAACATCTGAGGCAAGTTTTGCATCATTCTCACTCTTCACACAGCAGTCAGCCTAGTGAAGATAATTGTATTAACATAAAGCTCATAAGTATATTTGAAGTACTAAATTAGGTAAAATGAGAAAAAATGACAGCCATCTTTTAATACACATGTAACTTTAACAATTAATTTCAATGATCAAATTTCTGCTTAAATTTGATTCATACTTTGCATGAACCCCTCCTTTGCTTTAGAAAAATGTAACCCCTCATCAACTTTGGCACATTCGATCAATTTTTTACAAAATCAGTTTTGAGAGAGATGAAGTTCCTCTTTGCTTAATGGTGTGATGGAATTGAAATGATTTAAGCCTCTTTTTAAACTGTTGTAATCTATGTTTGAAATTCCAAGTAGAAGAGAGAAAACAGAAAATATTAGACAACCAACCAGCTTACACAGTCATTCTGGAACCACATGGTAAAACAGCATCACTTTTAATGATAATATGATTATACCACCCTCATTCCAGCTGTAAACACTCATTTGACTGAATTCCTGAGGGACTTTGAATTGAACGGCAGGATGGGTGGGGAACATTCTAAATACCATCACACACCAAAGCAGAAACAAGCCTCCATCAAAACTTATTTTTGCTCTTAGTGCAACTTAAGAGGGCTGATGCCTCAAACTAACTTAGCTGAGCTGCTAAAGGGTGGAGGCTATTCTAAGTACATTATACTGCATAAAAGACCTCCAACGTAAAGAAAAGAAAGTGTAACTGCTTAAGAGCTTGTAAAAATCCTAAGGGGAAAGGCAGTTGTCCTGTCAAATATAAAAACCAGGATTAAATAAACCCATTCCCCTTATTTTGACAGTACTGAGTGCTCAAGAAAGTAGTACTATCAAGTGCTCAGAAGAGTAAGAATATCAAACAAGAGATTACTACTGGAGAAAATTAAGTCAGAGTACTTAAGTTTCACCTTTCTTGACAATGATCACTAGGTAAGTGAACTAATTCTACCATGAAAATTAATGTTCAGGTGAGACAATAATGCTGCCCCTACTACCAAACAGAAGGGCAGTGAGGCAATATCTGGTCAAATAATGCAAAAAATCAGACCCCTTACGATAAAATGCATTACAGAATTTCAGCTAACACAATCAATTTTTCAGTCTTCAGCATTATTATTATAAAGATTATAATAAATTTTTTTTATTTCATTCAATGCTGTCTCAACTGATGCACATTCCAATAAGAAAAAAGTTCTTCATTTGAACACCTTATTCCTCAAATTTTTCTTCACTCACCTTATCACACCAAAACAAGCTTACTGACTTACAGCTAATTCTGAACGGCACTAAGAACAACTACTGATAAATACATATCAAGTTATGGCAAATTAAAGACTTTTCTTTGACTTGAAAATTAATAGTTAATGTATTAATAATTACATCTAACACATGCTTGATTCAAATGAGGTACCAACAAAACTTTAACATGTTATGGACAACTGATTAATATTTATATTCATATGAATCTGATTAACCCTTAAACAGCTGTATTTCCACACAGGTATATCCCCCCAAAAAAACAAAACTATTGTTTAAGAATATGCCTATATTATATTTTACGAAAGAAAATATCAAAAATGAGTATTCTTTCCTCTGTGTTGGTGTGGGAGGGTGCTGACTGGATAGAGGAGGGCCTGTGCCATGGATGCTTTCATGTATGTAATTTTACATTATTTCATTTTTTATGGGTGTGCTTTAATTCTGTATAATCCTAATAACACTAACCGATTTAAGATAATTTTCCAATGCTTGATTTCATACTACACATTTTAAAACTATTTTTACAAATCTTAAAATCTTTTATGTATACATGTTTTTTCATGCTTTTATTTCATTTACAAGAAAGAACCTTATTTACAAGAATAAATGAACAAAAAACTTTCTTTTCACTAGTAACACAGAAACTATCTTTTTTTTTTATTTTGAAACAAATTACAATGGTAAGTGTGCACACGACATCATGCTCAATGAAAAATATGCAGTCTCGTTGATGTTCTGTAAGTATCTTAGATGTATGATATTTTTCTAAGCTGGGGTAGTAGGCTCCTAGTGACATCTATGGATAAATAGGTGGAAGCAAACATCAGCTGGAATCTTAATCAGGCAAGAGGCAAGAAAAAGTTAAATCATCATGTAACAAGGGGAGCAGTCTATAAGGACCATCAGATAATGATAGGAGCAGATTAAGGGTTAACTGACTGTTTTATTTTTCATTATTTTCTGAAGTATTAAAAGGGAGTCAGTGTTAACACGTGGTACCTAATTGTATACAATATTAACGTTCAATCTCTCATGAATATGTCATACTGATATACATCAAGGAAAATTACATTACAGAAAAAGAGCAAAATATACAAATCCAGAGGAAGATGATTAAATTCAGTTCCTTTTAAATGTTTAAAGGACACTGTCATCATTTACTGTCATGTGTCTGTCTCAAACACTTACTCTCCACAAGATATGGATACACCATTACAGTACTCTGGTGCTGCTATCTGCACAATGGTTAGCATACTGTACTTTGTTTTCTTTCATGCCATTAGCATCACCACACTTATCACTGGATCTTGAATGTGTGTTGGATGATGTTAGAGGGCAAAATAAATAGAAACACGATGGAGGAACCAAGGTACACAACCATCTTAGATTCAGAACAGAGCAGACAAAGAACTGTGAAGATGAGCAGAAGCCTGGGCTACAACAGCACTCAGACAACAGAGCAGCAATTTCCACAAATATGAGCATCATTCCACCAACCTCTTGCTTATGCTGAAGTATGAGAATTACTGAAGTATGAAATGCCAGAATACAAGTGTAAGAGTGCACTTACACAGCTACCCCTATAAACCAACAGGGTTACATACCTGAAAAACTGGTTGCTATGTGAAATGTTATGTGAGCAACTGGAACCCATTATATAGTGGGAGTTATGTTCCTGTGCACCACTTTTTAAATGTAACTCTTCAGTAAAGTATACACATGCTACTTACCACAGAAGTACATCAGTTATTTTACATGATATATAACCATTAAGCTACGACATTCCATCTGTTATCGACAGATGTTCAAAGTAGCCTAACAACAAACAGGAAAAAATATAACATATCGCAGATGTTGAAAGAGAATGTAATCGCACCAAGAGGGCAGGAACCCAGATTTACAATGCAATACTGAAATCAATAAAAGAAACACTTTCTCTTGTAATAGCATTCCATATCTGATGTAAGTAAGATTTTTTTTATCTGTTATTCATCTAAATAATGCTCTCTGGTTGTAAATGATATATGAATATGTAAATAATGCAAATACCATATGAAAGTTTGTATATGTAAATGATACATAAGGGAACAGGCATCTATGATGCCTGTTCCCTTCTGGAAGGGTGGCCATGGCAATAAAGCCTCCATAACTAGTGAACTCCAGTGCTGCTTCTTAGCCTTTAGTGCCTCACCCATAGCAGGCCACTGGCAGAGAGCAAGTCTAGCACAGTGTTTGCAAGGGCTCCTACCTAACATTCCTACTGATTACTACTACCTAATGCTCCTGCATGTTCATACATCCTAATGTTTCTACCTAAATGTCCCTACCTACTACTAACTATTGCTCCCATTATTTTGCCAAATGGCAGGGCTAGCACAAAGGGCTCACAACAGGAAAATCTAGAGGTACAAAGAATGAGCTGCTATGTGTGTGTGTCTATGTCTAGCACTATGTCTAGTGCTATGTGTGACAAAGAGAAATCATATTTTTGAGGACAGAATGCCAGTAGTGGGTGAGACAGAAAGAAAAAACAGCTACCTGGGTCAAGGGCATGCAACTTGAAAACCAATGAAGTGCTGGCTCACTCTGCAGCTGTCACTAACCCTCCTGATACCCAGGTGGGTAGTGCTGGCAATATATCTCCCTGGTTGCTGGCTGCCTACCAACTTCTATCACCATATGGGATGTGTAAAATCATAGAAGAAAAAAATAAAGTGTGCAATATGTATAGGAGTATTTACAATGAAATCACACCAATATAAAAAAACTAATCATGTATGTATATACAAATAAGGAGCATCTATGCCACCAGCCAGTGATCTTCTCATCAACTCAATACCATTCCACACTAATAAAAGTTAAAGTATACTACTTTGTAAGGAATTTTCCTCAATAACATATGATGTAGAGATAATGTTTAAGGAAAGATTTTTCAAACAGGATGAATGTCATTTCAGATGAATGACAGTTTTAGGTTCAACGAAAACTTACCAGAAAAATGTGGTGACAAGATCGTGAAGTGGTGGTAGATTGAGGGTTACTAAGAGAACTTACATGTGGGAAATTCTTGACTTATGAAGAATGAGTCATGTGAGTTAGATATTGTCATATATTATGTGTGGTGAAGAGATTATATGTTTGTGGAATAAAAGACAGCAGCCTATGTATTATTTAAGCAGAAAGAAAAGACAGCTACCAGGGCAAAGAGAGTGAAACTTGAAAGACAATGAAGTGATGGCTTGCTGCACAGCCATCACTAACTTTACTGATATCCAAGATGGAAAGTATTGGTAATATGTACCTGACCAGTGGCTGCTGCCTACCACCTACTACCAGAAAGAGGGAGGGGCACTAAGTCACTCTGTGTTACCACCCCAGAATTATTTAATTCAGCTAATGTTTCAACTACAAGTGGAGAAGGACAAGTTTTTCTATGCATTTTAGAAAAAGCCATTCAATTTGGATGTGTGGAATGCCTATCTCTCTCTTTCTTTCTCGCATGAGTTGAAGATGTGTTAATGATGTTGCAAAGGCTGCATGCACATGATTTTTCCACCATTACATTGGGAATGAAGAGATGGTAATCCAGATATTTAGGCTGAAAGAGTTTAGAACAATTCTAAAATGAAATAAATAAAATCAAACAACATAATAAGCAAATAGTATCACATTTCAAAAGAGTTTTTTCCACCACCTCCAAAATTCTTAAAATACTTTCCCTTGTATCTTTTTTTTTCATTAACCTCTCTATGTTTCAATTAAGGCCTGGCCTTGATGTGGACTTTTGTCTGTGACTGGAGACTCCATTGTAAAAAAAGAAAAAAGAAAAAAAAAAAAGCTTAGCATCAAAGCAAAGTCTACAGTCACAGAAGTATTGTGGCAGGTGACCTTGATACTGTCTCTGGACACACTATTTGTCAGTGTACAACAAAGTACTGGCACTTAAAATTCATGCAATTCATGCCATGGAAAACCCATGAATAAAAACACTGATATCCATCTGACATCTCTCAATACCATAAATAGACGTGAAGTCACAGCAAGCCAACATCAA
Organism: Panulirus inflatus; assembly: GCA_032361765.1. Classification (NCBI taxonomy): domain Eukaryota; kingdom Metazoa; phylum Arthropoda; class Malacostraca; order Decapoda; family Palinuridae; genus Panulirus; species Panulirus inflatus. Next base: position 10,825 of record JAUUDY010632159.1, on the reverse strand, counting down.
GAAACAATCAGCCAGTTAGAACATCCCTAAGGAACAAGTGAGAATGAATGGTTGAGGTTAATGGCTTGGCACCAGCCAATTTTGCAGTGAAATAACAGGCCTGGGCAGGTTGCTATATGGTTGTTCAATCCTGTGAATGAGCATCTGTTGGCCTTATATTATGCAATGGTCAAAAGGGGGTAAATCCTCATGGATGCACCTTATTTTGAGAGGTAAGATGTTTCAACCCTTCATCAAGCAAGTGCTCTTTCTAATGAATGAACAGAATTTATGAGAATATGGATTCCAAGTATCAGTTTAAAATATCTTAGCACCATATCTAACATACCAGCCTCTTGACAAGGACTCCAGTGGGCCCTCCAGAGAGATTTTCTTGGGGTCCTGATGCTGCAGGATTGGATGCAGGTGCAGCAGGTGGAGGACTGCGGCGGCCATAACGATCCAAAAGGTTTTGGTCTGAGTCACCTCTAAGTAAGGATACATTCGTTAGTTATATAAAAAATCAAGAGTTTACAAGAGAACAATGATTACATATCTAACCTTATATATACAATACTATGGTTTTGGAGGTGTTTCTACCCACATGGCTTGATTTGCAACAACTCAATCAGGCTGTTTGAGGATACAGACTGGAAGGTTACATGTCCTCCACAACCTGGCTAAAATAGCAGACTGAGGTCCAGGTCCACTTTACATTTCTCCACTCAGGTGTCCATAGTCTTCTAAGAGCAGTGGACAATGGTCTTCACATTTGGACCCCAAATGTTTACATTGTCTCTTTTGTATGTTTGGTATGTCACCTTTTAGATTTAAAGGTAACTTTTAACAGCCTTTTATTCTTGCTATGCCAAAAGGGTACTATTTTTCAGAGAAAAATAAAATCCCTCAAGGATTGTCAATGAGTAAATACATGTCCCCATCTGTGCCATACAGGGCAGTCTCAGTGCTTTCAATGCTTTTCAGTACCTTAAATATACCTCAAATAGAACATTTAATAGTCTATGTAGGCTGTGAAAGATCTTTGTACATTTTCTAACTGAGCAACTTTTCCTGCCTTGAAAAGTGATCTTAACAACAAACAGTATTCTAGTGCCTTAGTGTCATCACTGGTTTGGCTCTCGTCTTGAAGATTTGCACATTCCAACCGGCCATTTTTTGAAGAGGTACTGATTGTTATGCTGTGTATACTGAAGGTATGGTAGTCAAACATAACTACTCAATTTCTTTTACACATTTCTTCCAAGATATGATTTCTGTGGGTGAAATTCAAATGCTTTTTGCTCCCAAGTTTTTCTTTTTGCATTATCAAGAGGATGGCACTGCAAAAACCAAAATCTAGAAGTAGTTGACATTTGGTTGTAGTATGAGTTCCAGAACTCACTATGTAATCTTTTAAAGCAATCATGAAGGGCATTACATTTCTTGCTGGTAAGTTGTTGAGAGAATTTTCTGCTAAGTCTTCACCTACTGTATTCCAACTGCTGTGGTAGTTGATTATGTTGTGCTCACCAGTGCCCTGAACAGGGCAGAGGGAATTATTCTTTTTCTTGTGACTTTCTTCACTTGTTCCCATTTTTCTACCAAAAGAGGTTCTGATCTATTCTTGACCTGATTTCTGATAAGTAAACTGTGGTTATACTGCATAAATAAATTGTGGTTATACTGCTCATCACAAGATTTACATAAAGCAGTCCTTACCACATGGTAAGACTGATGACATACAATAAAGAACTTACTCTTAAACCATAAGGCAGAATAAGCCTTTATCAAGTGCATAAATTTCCTTTTCCAGATATTAAACTGTCCTGTAGTGATCTTAGGACCACCACATACAACCACAACAAATATCCATGGATATTTGACCTTTTTTGATATGATGTTTTTAGAATAATATTCTCTGTTATTTAGAGTTATATTCCATGTCCTGGTATGCATGGGAATAAGGAGTAATGTCCTCAATTCAGAGACATTATGTACTGTACAGATTATGCTGGAAATGAAGATTGACATGACACTGAATTTTGGCATCCTGTTACAGTACCTGGCTCAGCTTAGATCAGTGCCATGTTTCTCAGAATTGAGATACTTGACCTATTTTAATAGGGTAATTTAGGATAATATTATACTGTTTAGTCTTTCATTTATATACTATTGCATTAATATTCCATGGCTTGGTACACTAGAAAGTAAGAACTAATGTCTTTACTTCAGAGACAGGATGCACAAATGATGACGACTGTGATCCCAGATGTGACAATGAATTTTGACAACCTGTTATCTGGTTCAATTTAGATAAATGTTGTTGACACTCAAAAGCACACTAAAGAATCAGGTAATCAACAATATCCTGCATGAATAAACCCATATGGTAATGAGGTGCTTATAATCTCAACAAAGACAAGGCTAGGGGTGAAAAGGAGAAGTCCTTGTAAGGCCTCAGAAAACAGCCTTACAGACAGCAGGTCTGGTGTCTCACAGTCAGATCCCAACACAGAATGCACCAAGGATGCTTCTATTGCTTGCCCTGGTTGCAGTAGGATCCCTTTTACAAGAGTAAGCATCGCCATTATTTTAAAATTTCATAATCCAATGTGCATTATTCTTCCTTTTATTAAATGTTTATTCTAACATTTAGATACAAAATGTAATAGTCCATTTCCCTTGCCTTAAATATTCTTAAAAATATTTCACAACTATTCATAGATGTGCTCCAGTTTTCATCAGGGCAAGCTATTTTTGGTAAGAACCTGAAAGGCTTGGGTAAACTTCTTGTGATGGGATGTTGAGGTGCTCATCAATATGCAACTGCATGAGAAATTACATGACAGTGCATCAACTGCATGAGGAATTACATGACAGTGCATCAAACAGCAACTGAGGAAAACTCATACCTATAATTTAACTAAAGTGTGGCTGAACACAGATATATGCATGGAGACACAGACATTAATGCCGAGGATAGTTGAAGAGTTCTCTCGTTTACAAAAGCAAACTAAAAACTGCAACGGCTATTTCCTGAAAAAAATTAAAACTGAATATTTTTAGCATGTTCAAATAACCATGAACAGTGGGATGTAATGTCATATAAGGAAGACAATAGTCAAAAATGACATCTCTTACTGCACATCACACAATCAGCACTGATTCAATGTCCGATGCTTCTGATGTTTCAGGATGCATTGGTTTGCTTAATGACAAAACATTAACAACATCAGTGACAAATTATTATGCTTAGGATGATAATCAGAACTGTAAAATTATGAGTCCTACAATAGTAAAGAAGTCTCTCTAAATAATCATTTGGTCAATACAGGATGATAAAAGTATTCTCCATCAGTAAATCAATCATGTGGAACTTGAATTTGTGACCTCTTCAAAAATATTTTATCCTTCATAAATTCAATCATGTCAAACTTGATTTTGTATTCTCTTTTAAAATATTTTCTCATCACAGAATTAGTTATGTTAAACTTGTATTTGTAAACTCTTTTAAAATAGTTTCTCCAATGTAAAATTAGTCATGCCAAACATATATTTCAAAACTCCTTCAAAACATTTTCTCCATCATAAAACTAGTCATATCAAACTTGTATTTGTAACCTGTTTTAAAATATTTTCTGTATCATAAAATATGTCATGTCAAAGGAGAGATACACCATAAGAGTACTACAACCATATGACCCAACATACATGTGTATTTGGTTACCATTACCATGAAACATAACATATTATGCACTATTTTGTTGAACTGCACAATACAGTGTACTAAAGAAATTTCTGTACTCTGTACTGTAAGCTTAAGCCAAAGCAAGTTCAGTAAAATATCTAATGATCTATGTACATAAAAGCAAGAAAAAAGTGCTGCCATAAGTCAGCTGTAGATAAATAATGACAAAGTTATGGTCTGGAATGGCCATACACGTCTACAGTATTGTATCAGCTAAAACAGACATACCCAAGGTTACAACTTCCACCTAAAATACACATTCATACCAAGCTACAAAAAATCTTCAGCTTAAACAAGCACTTCAGACTTTCTTCTTCTAATGTTGGCAGACACCTGTGCCAATGTACTGACTGGCTTTGATGTTTCACACATTCTTATGAGGATGCCAGAAAGAAAAGCCATGAACACTAGCAAGAGACAACACCTGGGCCAACAGCTACATATATTTATCACTTGTGACTACATTAATGTTTTTCCTTAATAGTAGGTGGTATGTTACAAGAAAAAACATGCCTCAGTACTGTCCCTCTCAGATGAACTGAAAAATACAGTGTAGGAAAAAATAAAAAAATAGATATGAGATCCTCAGTTACCTGTAGACCTAACTCTAAGAGATGGAAGTTTATTGTATGAGGGCATGACAAAAGAAGTAAGTGAATTCCACAGCTTTGCCTTTCAAAGAACTATGAAGATATCAAAATGGACTGGTGGCTAGTCTTCATAAACAACTGGTGAGAAGAAGCAGCCAAGCACATGCTGAAGGTCCAGGTTTTAATGACCATGATAAAAACAGACAGCTCATGACAACAATGGCCAAAATAATACCTGCAGAACAGAAAAAGGGCAGCAACACTATGGTGGTTGAATAGGGATGACTATGAAGGAGGTGGAAGAACCACCACACCAGATATGCAATCAATACTCCATACCAAGGCAAACAAGACCTCTGTAGATACTGAAAAGCTGGTTATAAAAACAAGACAACTACACAAAGCCCCCAGCTTCGTGGAAATAAATTTGTGGCTTATCATACAAGGTTTCCATGACAATACAGAAGGTAAGATTATGCTAAACATGTTTTCGTTATTGTATGATTATATAATGGTGTTCAGAAATTTACTGGTATAAAGTGAGACTTTGTAAGGAAATTGTATTTTTGCATTATTCCCCTAAACAAAATGCTGTAATGATCTGAATCAAGAGAGGAAATATCTTCAATACAGGAAAAAGAACAAGTATATTTGTCAGAAGAGGGAATGAGAGCGAGATGAAGAATCGTAAACATATGAGCAAACAGGGTCAGAGGTTGAAGAAAGGTCATTTATGAAGAGAAGAAGAAGGGTAGGTGATACAACAGAACCCTGAAGGATTCCAGGATTGAAGGAAGAATTCACTTCAGTAATTAGTCACTTGGAAACACTATAAAGGAAGTTACTCTGTTAATCATTAATTTTATTCTACACATGCTTTGCCAAATCTAATCAAATTAGTCACTTCCAAGTTTAGTAGTAAGGTTTTCTGAGCAAATACAGATATTACTTGCAACTGAAGTATACTAAAGCCTATCTACACCTACTATGATTTAGGATAGGTTAACAAAGTGTGGTCAAATATCAATTTTCATAACATGAGGTTTCAACACCATGTTGGTGGAAGTTATAGCAGCTATCACCATTGATCCAGGCTAAAATTATGGTCTGCTGGCACAAGCACTTCACACTGCCAATATTGATGGTGTATATTCCAGCAGACTATCTCTTGATCATTATCATTCTACAAACATGAGCAAAGGAGTTACATAGACACAGATACACAGACCCAGGGTCCAAGTGAGGAGGCCGGCCTTAACACTACTTGGAAAAAGAAATGCAGTTCCCTTAAAAGCAATAGAAGAAAAGGATGGCAAAGCAAAGGCTTTCTCCCCACCCTCCACTCCATCCACCACATATTGGATGGAAAACAGGTAGAAAAATTAACTTGCAGGATTAATATGCCAGATGGAAATTTTTATAGGAAAGTCATAAGGTAAAATGAACATGAGTATGTCATACATCTTATCACTAAGGACATGCATCCCTTCACTTTTTGTTATAAAGACAATAGTAAGGAAAAACTGAGCTCCAGCCTCTCGACTTACCATGATTATGTTACTCCTAATGTTAAAGAATGATACAATTCTTACTCTCTCAAAGCAGGAGACATGGGTTTATCAAAGTTGGTATATTACAGTTGCATGGCTAAGGAGAGATAAGTGGTTGAAAAGGTAATATGATATACCACTGCATTATGATGACTGATTAAATGAATTATTCAATATCGGATCTAAGTGAAAGAAAGTTGAAGGGTAAAGGGGTAGAATGGTCCGGTAATGTTCTGAGTGAAGTTTGCAGTTTAGTGATCAGATAAGAATGAAAGAAAGGGTGGCACTTATTATCAATCTAATTATATCTCTGGACACCTGTTCCCTTCGGGAACTCCCATCAAGGGGTGACCACAGCAAAAGAGTCTCCACTTATCCCTGTCCTTACATGCCTCCCTCGCATACGCCATTCCATGTATTCTTCTACTATTTCTCACCCTCCATTATTCCTCCACCCTATTTGCCCATGTCACAGGTGATCTACTCACACCAACCCCTTTACTGTACTATCATACACTCTCCTTGTAAACTCCCAGTCTTGCATTCTTTCCACATGCCCAAAACATCCCAAAGTATTACATCGCACCCATTCTACCACTCCACAATTCACTCCCTTTGCATTCCCTGCCATACCACATCTCTCATACACCCTTTCATTTCATTCTTCATTCCATCTAGTCACACCACATGTAGATTAAATAGTGGTACTGTTTGAAAGAGTGTAAGGAAACTGATGGTGGTTACAGTGAAAGTAGTCTATGAGACTGTTTGTGCTGACACACCAAGAAGTGGGAAAAGTGAGGGGAAAAGGAGAGCATTTTGAGAGGAAATAAGTGAGTCAGTGCTTTGGTAGTTCTGATAAAATGAACTGAATCTTAGAACAAGGAGATCTGAGCACAAGGATGGTTGATGTGGCAATAAAAAGTAAACACTGAAACAGCTGATTCAAAATAACAACTATCTACACTAAAGAATTCTTTGCTTACATCACCTTCAGTGTCGTTTACAGCAAAAATCATCTGGAATTTGAGGTTCATATTTTATGCTTGGGGTGTAAATCATTGCCTAGTTCTTGGGGGGTTATTTTCAAGCTTCAAAGGTCAACTTATATGCTGTTATGTACTTTATATATGGATTGGCAGAATGCATTTACAGTGCCCTTGTACAAAGAAAAGAAACATAAAAAGGAATGTTAAACTTACAAAGCTACAAGTTTGTTGACTAAATTTGGTAAGGTGCAAGGGACTAGAGAACTATATGATAAGATTGACAAATATCCATTATGGAAGGTGCTATGGATATATGAGGTAAGTGAAAAGTTACTACATGTTGTGAGGAGTTTTACCAGGAAAGCAGGAAGGAAGGAGTATGAATGGTTCCCTGAGAAGTTGGATCTGCACCAATAATGTGTGATGTCACCATGGCTGTTTACTCTGTCAATGGATAGCATGGTGTGGGGGTAAATGTAAGTACTGTGAAGCAGAGTGGGTCTGCAGAATAGTGGAGGTAAAAGGCATGAAAGGTATATCAGCTGTTGTTTGTAAATATCAGCACTGATGGCAGACTCCAGAGAGAAGCTCATGAGGCTGGTGACAGTTTAAGTTATCAAAAGAAGAAACATGAAAATTTATGTACACAAAGGTAAAGTAATGAAGCTCAAAATAAGGGTGAGCCGACATGGTTTGAATATTAGTTAAGATGGAGAGGACCTGGAGGAAGTGAAGTGCCAAAGGTAACTGGATGTGGATGTGACACTGAAATGAACCATGAAGCTGAAGTTATCACATGGTGGAGGAGGGGATTTTGGTCCAGTGCACTACATTAAGGAATGTGAAGATGGAAAGATTCAGTATTTGTAAGAAAGATGGATATGTTTGATGTTCCAGTGGTCCCAACAATGTGGTATGAATGCAAGTCTTGGGCCTTAAAATCAAAGGAATGGAAAAGGGTGGATATGCTGACAACAAAACACCTGAGCATAATAAATGACATTTCAGGCAAGTTGATCACATGAGAAATTTTACAACAGGTTGATCACAAGAGAAATAATACAATGTGAAAAATGTGGTAGTGAGTTTAGTTTGACTGAGGGGACAGACCACTGTGTGCTGAAATGGTTCAGGCCTAAGGAGAGGATGAGTGATGAAAGAATGACGAAGGGGATTTTCACTGAAGCAGAATCAAAAAAAGCTATTGCCGCTTACATGAACAACTATTGCAAAACCTAAATTACAATATCAGACATCATACTGTTTGAACATTTCAAACTGAAGCAATCTAAAGGTGCACCAGTTCTAAGATATATGCTGTCAGAAAAGCTTTGAAATTTTCATGATCAAATGCAACTGATAAATGTGCACTTTTTTCCAAGGTTAGCTGGCTTTTCTATGCATTTCAGAACATTAAAATGCAGAGTATTCTCCCACCCTGGACTGAATAGTGTGCAAGGGTGTCTGGACTGGGTATTTTTCCTAGTTTGACTAGAAAAACTATATCCCCCTAAACTTGGACAATATTCTCCCAAATCCAAATCCCAGGTCTAGTTTTGGGACATTGAAAATTTTGGAAGAAATGCACTGCATCATTAACTGTACCACTTGAACTAAATGTCCAATCCCATGAATGGAATCTTTTATTCTTCTTCTCTCCTGCAACAAAGACAGAACTCAGCCAGTGGCAGGTTTTCAAAATGCCCAGATTCTGGAGGATCCAGCATTCAGAACATTCAGGTTTGTGAGAATACACTGTGATGTCCAAAACTTCTTGCAGTAAATATCTACAAGAAATATTCTTATAACCACAACATTCTCAAATCTGACACCACCTAGGTATGGCAGATGCCATATAATATTGCTTTATCTGTACAGTCCATGACATGATGATCTATTCCCTAAAGAAACTTCGTATAAACCTGTGTTACATTCCATAACCATGTAATCCAAAAATACCTTCGGTCTGCAACTGATACTGTAACAGAAGCATCTATCACACACCTGAAAAAAGGAAGTACTCATAAAAAAAATCTGATAGTCACAAATGTAAGGCTCTTTCCATTCCTGTCCTTATCATTTACACCCTACTTACACCAAATACACTATTCACTTACTATCCTCTCCTGCCCTTGCATATATGTCACTTATAAAATCAGTGTACAGAGATGCTACAGTGTCTAATGTCTTAGTACAAGATATGCTTTCACTAACCGCCTCCCATACTGTGGATCATCACTTGGCTGGCTGTCACTTAATGAGCTCTCTCTCCTGCTATATCCACCTGAAGAATGAAAATATCATAATTACTAACAGTCATAAAGAACCATGAGACATGAGAATTATATGCAACGTAGGTCTTAAAGTATGAATAACTACTTCTCTCCAGGCCAATGTTCAGTGGGTGTTGAGAGACTCTTATGGACCTCTGGGGGTTAGAAACCTCTTAATCTGCCTTCTGTGAAGATAAATGCCTCTCAGCCTTCACCAACCACCTTATCTTTGCTAGTGACCTATTGGCTCAGTCCAGGTCTACCCATAAATCAATCAGCAACCATCAAAATGTTTTTTGATTCTTGGACCATGTACATTAACTCAATGGTGGTCACCATAAAGAAAAAAAAAGCCTTCTGAAAGAGAAGGTAATGCAGCACATGGAACAAAAACCCAGAAAAAATTGTTAAAGGGGCATTCCCCTGAAGATAATCTGTTCTTTATACTTCAAAACTTGTATTTCTGTCCAGAACTAGATCAGGTTGGACTAACAAAGCAGTTTCTCTGCCATGGAAGATGTTTCTTGCTAAGAAAGGTTTTAGATTGCCTGACTACAGGGAGATGTTCCCTCGGTAGTTTCTGGTGTTCTTTATCAAATCTCTCAAGAGACTTAACTGAGCAAAAGGAATGAAGGTCTCTAGCTGTAGTCTTCCAAGAATAAATCAAAACAGTGTTATCTCTAAGTTCAATTTTATTTCATATCTTTTTTTTCTTCAAAATACTAGGTCTTAGATTTACCTCAACTAGTGGCATCTCATCATCAAAAACTATAAAGTTCTGATGTATGGTAGTTGGGTTTACCTCACTAACTCTCCAGTCACCAAGGGCATAGACTTTGAGGCAATATATTGCCAGAAACAAAATCCTCTCATTGCTACAAGTCTACAACTTTTGACAACTCTTACTTAGGTTGTAGCATGAAGTCAACTGAACTCTTCAAGAAACAATCTGAAGATGCTTATCTGAAATAGGTCCAAAACAGTTCATATTAAAACCCACAAAAAGTGGTTCCTGTAGGGCACTCTTGTACTATAAATAACCTTATTTTTCTTGAAGTGAAGATCAGAACTCTAAACAAAGAGCTCCTGAAACCAATGAAGAATACAAATCTTCCAGGAAATACTGGAGAGTATGCAAACTGACAGATGTTGTATCTAAGATATGAATATTATAGAAAAGATCATCTATCAACCTTTTGCAGCAACACTCATAATATCCAGGGTCACTATGTGAAGGATAGTTTCAATTATTCTAAAAAAAAAAAATATGAAGTTTGTAATTATGATTAACTAGCAGATAATTTTCTAAATAAAATAATATTCAAATCAACCTAATGAGCCACTATTTAAGTCTGCTATGTATCCTCTAATTTATGATAATCTGCCACTACATGTGTGAGGTAGTTCAAGAGTATTTTCAGGTATAAGAATTTTTTTTTTTTGCATTACACAAGACAGCTCAAGTATGAATGAGAGCAGATGTGGCCTTTCTTCGTCTGTTGCATGTTGCTACCCCCTGATGCAGGGGGTGGCGGTCAAATGTGGGGGAGATGAAAAGAATGTATATATAAACAATTTTTTTTTTTTTTCATGCATTTACAGTCCTGGCAGAAAAAAACTGGTGTGCCCTACTTACAATGAGACACAACATATAAAAATATCAATAAACAAGATGAAACAGATACTTACCCCCAAT
>JAUUDY010632049.1:0-16639 GCA_032361765.1 Panulirus inflatus | reverse complement strand
GTCCCTCAACCCTACTGAACCTAATAACCTTGCTCTTATTCACATTTACTCTCAGCTTTCTTCTTTCACACACTTTAAGAGAGCTAAGCTCAGGGCCTCTGAGATGGGGATGTAGGGGTTCATTTTACCCGGGTCCGGGGGTCCATAAGGGGTCCTGGAAATTTCCTATCTCAGAAAATGCAGAAAATCAACGGAGCGCCCCATTCCACCCCTCTCTCATCTTCCATGCCTTTTATGGCCTTACAGCTCATGGTATATGACCGTATTGGATAAAAACAGGATGATCAATGGAGAAGGAAAGGGGACCCGAAAGAAACTTTGCATATCCTTATAAAATTCCTCTCATGAGCCCGGGATAAGCTACAGCGTAAGGTAAGAGGTTAGGTTTTAAAATTACCCACCTTGAATGAGAAAATACTGAGGAGTGATATGATCTTAACCTGAAAGCTTTCTTAAGAGATTGTAGCTGGGGGATTGGACAGTTCTTTGAAAGTTTTTGGGATGGAGTGAGTAGCACTTGTTAAGAGGGATGTAAAGAAATACCTCTGTAGTATAAGAGTGGTGGTTGAATGGAACATATTGACTGGAAGCATTGTTAATGCAGGCAACATACATATATTTAAGAGGTTATATGATAGTGGAGAATGTTCAAGAGATGGTGCCCTACGAGTGTCCCCATGTATAGCTCAGATAGGAAATTAAACATCTTGCCAAACCTTACCTTCCCGCTGGGAGTGACGGAACACTCACTAACCCATGACAAACAAACCTTAACTCAACAAATATGATAGGACACTATCATCTTTACAGTTTTCTATCCTTTGATTTTAGTACATGCATATGGAAACACTGGATAGAAAATAGGTAGTCATCGTGGGGCAATTACAAGCTGACAATAGTAAATTGATGGCCCTGGCTCACAGGTGGAAAATGGATTTTCCCATCAAATTCAATTTTACACCGGTAATCATAATAAGACAAGATACGTTCGAAACTTTGGTGAAGTACGTAAAGGAAATTAACTCGTGTTTTAGTAATAAAATGACAATTAACCTTTGTAAATATATGTGGTACTAACCCGTATAAAATCGTTGTCAAGAAGGGAGATTTTGACTTCTCGGGCTGTTGAGTGAGGGCACTGCAGCTACAGAGTGAGGGTACCGAGGGCAGTTGAGTGAAGGTACTAAAGGCCGGTGAGTGAGGGTAATAAGGGCTGCTGAGGGATGGGTACTAAAGGCTGGTGAGTGAGGGTACTGAGGGTAATGAGGACTGCTGAGTTTGGGTTCTAAAGGCTGTGATTGAGGGTACTGAGGACTGCTGAGTTTGGGTTCTAAAGGCTGGTGAGTGAGGGTACTTTGACTACTGAGTGAGGTTACTGAAGTTACTGAGAAGTGGTGCTCAGGGCTGCTGAGTGATGATACTGGGGCTGCAGGGTTGAGGTAATGGAACTGCTAAACTGGGGTATTGGGGACCACATTTCAGTTTTCTTATAGCTTCTATAACTTTTGCCTCCAAAAGTTCGGATCTACGCTCGGTTATTCTATTCACTGGTTTAGAGGTATAGTATCTTACAACTTATTATATTACCTTAAATTTTATATTGATATAACTATTTCAAAATGATATATCCAAATGAGATATTCAGAATAAAATACTTAAGAAATTATCGAAATTATATATATTTTAAAGATCTATGTGATGTTTACAGTGTGTAGCAGACGACATCCATCACCGCAATGCAGTAGTGTCGGAGTTCCATGCTGCGAAATTCATTAGCTGGATACTAGGGTTCGTCATCACTTTTCGAGGAGGTATGTGAAGTAGATTGACAGTTCTTCAACTGGTTCATCCACTGATAGGTAGCGTAGTAAGAGTCTTATGATAAATGAGTAGGTGGGCGTGGTTAGTGTCAGCTGTCTTGGTGCCGGGTCGAAGCCAACCTTTGTACACATAGTTGACGGCCGTGTCTCTCTTGTAATTTCCACTGCCTCCTGATTATTAACTTTTCTATGTTTCCTCCATAACTTTTGTGAGTTGTTGATGTAACTTTTATCACTGCTAATGATTTCTCTACTGGGGTTAGCTTTGTTGTTAAGCATAGGTCGTATCTGTTTCATTAGCAATATTAGGATGTATGGCCTTGAAGATCAATATCTTACATTTTAGTCTTTATTTCACATTTGGGTATTGAAATGGGCAACCTTTAGGGCATATTATGGTGAGTGTAAATTTTTCCTAAGTTTGAAAAAACTATTTCTTCTTCTAAGGAAACTTTACCTAAGAACCTTGAAAAGTTGAATATTATGTTAGGAGTACCTCTGAAATGATTTATGGATTTGGAAAAATACTTACCAAGAACTCTTTCCACTTAGTAGATGTGATTTAGACGTGCTGTCTTTCTTGAAGCATTGTTGTTTAGCCTGTGCTCATAATTTTTAAGTAGTTCGGTTTGCTGGCAGACATGTCTCCTAACTCCTATAGTCCCCGTGCCTGGTAGCCAGTAGGTGCCTGGGTGTAAGTAAACTGTTGTGGGTTGTCTCTTGGGGGATGATGTCACCTTGTGTCTGTGGATGGGACTCGACACATTGTATGAGCATTACTGAAACATAAAATGACTGATTGTGGGGAAAGGTTAGCAAAGGCATTACCAGCTAACATTTCATCTTTTGTTTATATATTTTAGAAATGATGCTTTGCTGAAGTCATTGATGTCTTCTTATATTTGTAGTGTAACATCAAAAATTAAAGTAGATCTTGACTTCTTGAAGTTAAGTAATGTATTCGTAGAGTCTATTGATTTCTACAAGTGTTTCTCCTCTTTTGATGTGATTCACCCCTTATTTTTCGAACCTCATATCCCTTCCCATTAGTAATTGCTTATTATTATAAGTTAAAAAGTGATGCTCCAAATCATGAAGTTCTAGTCAAGATCACATTTGTTGAGTGTAATGATGTTGATAGCCATTTTTCTAAATCCGTAAGTTATTTTTGTGGTGCCTCTTGATTATTATTTCCATCCCTTCATAGATATCAAAATTTACATTTACTGTGTTAAACCTAATGCATTCAGTTGCGGTTTGTTTTGGATATAGTATGACATTATTATTATTATATATTCCCAGAACCCATTTTTCTGAAGGGCTTGCTGCAGCTTTGAGGCTGCACTGTATCCTCAAAGAGACTATATCCCCTTTTATCAACAGATGATCATCCTTGGCAAAGGTGCCTTTACACTCACGGCATAACGACAAGCAGGCAGAGTCTAGTAACACCCATAACAGGACATCTGGTTTAAATATATTTCATAATAGATTGTAATTAGAAACAGTATTTGAACAGTTTATGTCATATGCTGCAAATCTAGATTAGGCTGAGTGTTTGTGTTTCCAGTTAGTTGATTGTAGGTAGTTGTTGGTAGGCAGCCAACAACCAGGGAAGTACATTACCAATACTACCTGTTTGGATATCAGGAGAGTTAGCGGTGGCTGTGTAGTGGTTGTCAAGATGCACTCTTCTGACCCAGTTAGGTGTCTTTTCTTTCTGCCTCACCCACATGTGGACTACTGGCATTCTGTCTACAAAAATCTCCCGTAGTCATACATAACACTGAACAACACTTAACTCACACAGCTCATTCTTTATAACTCTAGATTTTCCAGGGGTGAGTACTGTGAGCTAGCATGGCCTTTTGGCAAAATGGTAGGAGTAGTTGCTCAAAGTAGAATTTAGGAACATTTAGGCAGGAGCATTAGGTAAAAGTAGTCAGTGGGAACGTTAGGTATAATAGCCTCTGCAAGCACTGCAGTAGAGTTGGTGTCTGCCAGTGGGCTGTTAATGGTAAGGCACAAAAGGCTACGAAGCTGTTCTGGAGTTTACTAGTTATGGAGACTCCATTGCCACAGCCACCACCTTGAGGGAGTTCCAATCGACAGGGCATCAGAGATATATGTATACAATAGATAACAGTTACCTGATTTACCCCATATTTTTCTTCCAAGTTAACCTCACCTTTACTAACATTTTAAGATTGATGGGATTATGCTGAAGATAAGGAATTTTTTGGTGCAGTAATGTTATCTGATCCTTTTATACCCTGTAGCATAAAGTCATACATATTCAGATGCATTGATGAAATTTTGATAAAGTGCCATTTAAACATATCACCATTATGATAAGTCTTTATTACATCAAGGTTCAGTATGTACGTCACATGGAACATGTAATATGAATCATCGTTATTTGATAAAGATTGGTAACCTGCTTCTTAACCTTATGATCTACAGATGCAGTTTGCAGTTATCATAATTACTCAGTTGGTATTTAGCATTTTCCCATGAAGTTTTATGAGGTATTCTAACTGAAGACATTTCTTTTACCTTAGCAGTAATAGTGCTGTCATTTTGTCTCCAGGTCATGATTTTAAGTAGCTGATCTGTGCTTCATTTGCAAATACATATATAAGATGACTACCTATGCAAATTTCTGCATAAGTTTCTAAATATTTTTTAGTTGGAGATCATGTGACAAAAATTAATTGAGCCCGTGGAATGTAAAGTAGAAATGTAACAAAACTGGAAGTCCATTTATGTTGATTAGATAAAATGATCCTTAAGTTTATTGTCTAGATATGCCATCCAGGCTGTATTTTGATATGTAGCAGTGTTGCCAATCAAAATTCAGTAGGATTATAGGTACAGAAACAAAGCAGGGTTGGTATTTTCAGTATATTGTATATTGTTATATTGATTTTGTGGCCTAAATCACTGTTAAAGTTTCAGTTCTATTCATTTTTTGCTCTTCATCTGTTAATTGTAGACAGGATTAATTTTTATGAGTGGAAGCATGTATTTGAATTGTATTTCCAATTATTGATTTCTTGTATCAGTAATCACAAATTTTCTTTCAACCATATAATGTAGAAGTCATCCTTTCAAACCCATATGAATTATACCCAGTTTTTCACTTTGATCAAATACCAGTCTGTATGAAATATTATTTTTTCATTTCACTAACAGTAGTTGTGCTTTAAATAGCATTTGCTGACAGTTTTCTTCTAATTCATACCATACAGAGGAGCTCATCCACAGTTGTTCGAATCTTTTGATTTTAAAAGCACACCATTCAGTGGTAAGGCAATATCCTATGTTAATTTTTCTCTGTACGTTACAGACTCAAGATGCTTGAAGTTACAAATGTACGAGATGGTGAGGTAATCCCACATCGGTTGTGCCTTCTGCGTGTGGTGGGGACTGAACCGGAAGCAACCTGTGCCGCCATCCATAATCAAAATGACAACAACAGAAATGGAGCCTTGTGGAAAATACACCAGAGGGGATTCAATGCTTTAGTTCCACTTGTTGAGGGGAAAAATGATTTAAGAATTATTTGTGGAACTCAGGAAGCTTCGATTCAGGTGGTGTACAAGCCTCTGGATATCCCACGCTTCATTCGCCTTGTTTACATTACATGCATCAATGATGACAAATTTCAGGGGCCAAAAGATATGGAGTGCTCGCCAAATTCTGCAGTTCGGAAGATTCAGACTGGAGCTTTAGTGTTGCAGACATTTGTGGCAGAGACTCTAGCAGCTGAGGGACTGGATCGACGTACATTTCGCTTTGAGTTAGATACTGAAGGAAACCCAATTGTTCATGTTATTCAGCTACCTTTAACGATACGAGAAGCACATAAATTTACAGAAGAACGTTTATGGGAAACTGCAGCTTTGCATATTCTGTCATCTCATTTAGCAGACAAAAACTGCAAGTATGTAGCATTCTTTGGTGGTACTAGGTTCTCAAATCCTGATAAAGTACCTCTCAAGAACGAGACAGACATCATGGCTCTCACAAAAGGTCATGTGTCACTTGGAGGAGGTGGGCTGGCCCTGGTTAGTACAGGAGCTTTGTACACATGGGCGTTGGATGTAGATGATGTGATGGATGCTATGTGGAACACGTCCCCCGTTGATACATCAACCCTCATGGATTTTAGTGGTGGAAGGTTTGTTTTGGTTAACTTTTGTCTTTTTGGACCAGTTCTCTAATTTTTATCAGACTACTTTTATGTGGCATAGGTTTATTGCCAAGTAGTGTAGTATGTAACATCTATTGTGAATAGTGAGCTTAACTAATTTTTGGAGAAATTAACCGTTATGAACGATGGATGTTATCATGCAGTTAGGAATTTTTCTCTGGTATTTTTCATGGCCATCAGTATGGTAGAAAAACAAGAATCTTTTTACATGAAAGTAAGTAAATATATATTTTCTTTTGCAGTAATACATTCATTACACTTTTTTTGTGACTGAAAAGATTAACTTCGGTGTATACAGTAAAAGATATCTCAAATGTCTTAGAACTGCATAACTTCATATGGGCACAGAGAAAGATAAAATGAGGTTAATTGAAATTTAGGTGACAGAGATTATTTATTGTATAGAACAACTAAATCCAAATGGGTCAACATGTATCTGAATTGTCTCTGGTTCTGAAACAAGTAATGTGAAAGATAGCCTTTTCCACTGTTAAAACTATTTGGTGAATCGTTATCAGTGGTGAAGGTGTCATAGGACTGGAAGATGGCAAGTGTCCCTACTGTTTTTAAGAAAGATGAGTGATGAAAACTTATTTAAGACAAGATTAAACATTTTTTGGAAGATATGAAATTAATAACATAATAAACATGGCTTCTTATACACTAAATCCTGTCTTACAATTTTACAGGAATTTATCAATGTTTTTGTACGGAAATGGGATAGGATGATAGCATCTGATGTTGTATATCAGATATTTAGATGGATAGATAGATAGATAGATTTTTAAGTGTTTTAAGAGAAAAGTTTCAAAAAGACTTTTGATATTGCTATGTAAAATGAAAGCTTATGGTGTTCAAACTGCGGTATGCATTTGAATAAAAGGCTACTTGCAGAAAATATGGAGATTTGTATATAGAGAAAAATACATTATATAAAGGATAACTAATGATGTACCACACCGTTCATTTCTTGGCCTTACAAAGGAATACAAAATAATTTAAACAGCAGCAGACCATTAGGTCCCTTTTATTCTGTTTGTAGTGGTGAAAGATATAAGAAACTCACAGAGTGGTGTGATATTCTGTGGGATTATAGGTCCTGTATTGCCGCTTAAGTGACTCCACTGTATGTTGTGCTATGTACCCAGTCAAATATGATGTTTATCTGGTTAAACATAAATGGAATTTTTTTTACAGCACAGTGATGGATAGTAGATGACTTGTTGTTCATTCAATTATGAAGTAACTTTTAATGTTAGTGTGCCTCCCACTTTTGAATGTGTATCATTGTGTTCATTCTTATTAGTTACAGAAAAGATTGATGTACAAAACTTACCACAGAAAAGCACATTGCAAATACTTGTAGGTTAATCCTCAATTCAGCGTAGGATTAAATATCATGTTTTAAGTTAAGAATCATGAGTAATGTTTTCATGTCACTGAAGATATACCAAAGCATTTACCCATGACTTTAGAGGATACCCACGTTGATAGCTCTGTGATTGGTAAATCTATTGAATTTTTCATATTTTTGCCTTGAATTCATGTGATTTTCATTATGAAAATGATTCCCCATTTGAAATGATGTGAATTAAAGTTTAAAATCTATTGAATGTAATAATTTTACTGTATGATATATTTATGGATATGGAAGATGCAAAATGTTTTTTGAATTGATCTAGTGAGAAGTTAAGAACAAAATATTTTTGAATTTGTTTGATAAGGAAAGTTAAGGACTTCAATTGAATTTACTCATCGTTCTAGGTAGTCAAAATACTCTTCTTCATTATTCTAAAGTCACTTATGTCATCATATTTTTTTTTATACCACTTGAGTTTTCATTCTGCACTTTCATTCCACAGAGGCACATGGGGAGCGTGCTATGGTACACATTTGGGTTCTGTGTTGCATGAATTGGCACATACTTTAGACCTGGGCCACACCCCACATGGCATTATGGCCCGAGGCTTTGAGGATCTGCATGTGTTCTTCACGACCACCAAACTCACATCAGATTACTTGCCACAGTCACCGCATCACAGGTTTGTTTTCCCATATATTTGAATAACAGGTCTGTGAAAGTTTTTGTCCAGTTCCATCATAATTCAGCTTCATTGCTTTTTAATGTTAACTTGGATAATTTTTCATAGCTCTGTGTTTTGCTGTTATTCATGTTGTAATTTTAGATGATAAGCAGATACCAACCAGGGAGGTACTACTGCCTGGATGTCAGAAGATGTAGTGACAGCGGTGCTGGAAGCCAGCACCACAGTAGGTGTTACATTCATGTGCCATGGTTAAGGCACTTTTTTTCTCTCTACCTGGAAAATGATCCACAAACACAGACTTTCTCTTTCATCTTTCTTATAACACTTGACTACATGTAACTCACATGATTCTTTGCTATTACTTTGAAGTTTCCATTATCCTTGGGGGTAAAGGAGTGAGGAAATAGCCATGTATCTCCTGTAAGTAGTAGGAAGTAACCAGTATATGGGGCTGGAAACCCTCCCCTCCATGCATTGTTCTTTTCCAAAAGGAGAAACAGGTACAGCCAAGCAAGAAATGATTTCCTGAATGATTAGGCGTATTCTTAGCCCTAGGCTCACGTGACTGCTAGAACAGTCATGTGTAATGCACTGAAACCATAGCTCCCTAATTACAACCAGGGCCTATAGACCTTTCATGGTTTACCCCAGATGCTTTATGTGCCCTGGTTTAGTCCATTGACAGCATATCAACTGTATACCACATAGTTCCAAAATAAACAGCACATCAATCCCTTTATACCACATATTCCAGTTCACTCTATCCCACACATGCCTTACACCCACCTGCATGATTAGGCCCTGATCGCTCAAAATCTTTTAAACTTCATTCCTTATGATGTGCCTCCCTTTAACGATGGTCTCCCTGCTCTCCTTATTCCCTCCTCTTCTGTCGCATATATCCACTTTGTCAACCTTTCCTTATTCATTCTCTCCATATGTCCAAACCATTTCAGCACACCAGCTCTCATTGACACTCTTTTTATTACCATAGATCTCTCTTACCCTTTCATTATTTACTTGATCAAACCACCTCTTACCACAAATTGTCCTCAGACATTTCATTTCCTACACATCCACCCTCCTCTGCACATCCTTATCTATAGCCCATTTCTTGCATCCATATGATATTGTTGGGACTACTGTAACCTTCAAACATACTCATTTTTGCTCTCCCATATAATGTTCTCTCTTTTCACACATTCTATAGCACTCCCAGAACCTTCACCCCCTCACCCACCATATAAATCACTTCTGCTTCCAATGTTTCGTTTGCTGCCTGATTTGCTAAAACACATCACTTCCTCCAACTTTTCACCATTCAAACTCACACTCCAACTAGCCTATCCCTAAACCCTGACAGACATAATAACCTTGCTTGTATTCACATTTACTCTCAACTTCCTCCTTTCATACACCCAGACTCAGTCACTAGCTTCTGCAGTATCTCACTTGAAACTGCCACCGGTGCTTTATCTTCTGTGAACAACAACTGACCCATTTTCCAAGCCCACTCCTCTCCATTAAACAGATCATCCCATGTATAGACAAATTAAATAACCATAATCACACACCCCTGCTGCAGGAAATCATTCACTCTCCTTTCTTCTTTTACACATGCCTTACACCCATGATAAAAGTTTTCATTGCTTCTAGCCCCTCTCCTCCTGCATTGTATATTTTTAAGAGTTTCCACAGGACATGTCTATCAACCGTAATATGTGTTCTTCAGATCCATAGATGGCGCATACAAATCCATCCATTTTTTAGTATTTCTCACAAATTCTTTAAAGCAAACACCTGATCCACACATCTGAAACCACACAGCTCCTCCCCAATATGATGCTCTGTACATACCTCCTTTCTTTCAGTCACTGCCCTTCCATATAACTTTCCAGGTACAATCAACAAACTTACACCTCTGTAGTTTGAACACTCACCTTTTTCCCCCTTGGCACTGTATATGCATTCTACCAGTTCTTAGGCACCTCACCATGATCTATTCATCCATTGAAAATCCTAACTAACCAACAATACAGTCACCCCTTTTCTTAAATCCAACTGCAGCACCATCCACTCCTTGCCACATTTCATATTACGTAGGCTTTCACCACCTCTTCTCTCTTCATGAAACGACTTTCCATGACTCTCACGTTGCATACCAGTCAGACCCAAACACCCTACATCTGCCACCCTGTCATAAAACAAAGTCAACAATCCCTGAAAATACTCACTTCATTACTACCTGTTATCACTTTCCCTTTTTGCCCCTTTGGTGTTGTTCGTATTTGTTCTTTTGTTTTTCACACATTATTAACCTCATTCTAAAACTTCTTATTCTCCCTAAAGTTTACTGATACTTACTCCAGCTCTCAATTGCTCTTTTTTGCAACCCCTGCACCATCCTCTTGACCTCCAAATGCTTTCTATTGCACCAAACTTATAGTACAAAAAAATTTGAAAAGCTAAAATGGTGAGTTGCCATGGTATTTAACTTTCTGTTATATGGAATCTGTGCTGCCTTTAACCAAGAAATGTGGTAGGAAAGGGTTGTTGTAGTTAACATGGGACGAGGAAACAGAAAGGTATGGATATAACTTTCTGTGATTTTTTTTGTTACTTTTGAATTTTAATGTATCATTTCATAAGGGATATTTTATATTTTTATGTTGTGGGCATTCCTGTAATTACCACAGTGATAATTGGGAGAGATTAGAAGAGAATGGATATAAGAGTTTTTCACTTAGGAAGAGAGTCTGTTTGGAAGACAAAGTAATGTTTGATTTAAGCAAGATGAAGGGGAGAAAAAAGAGATTCACGATAATGGTGAAAGGAGACTGAAGATAAGCTGGAAAGAC
The DNA here is from genome assembly GCA_032361765.1 of Panulirus inflatus. Lineage (NCBI taxonomy): Eukaryota > Metazoa > Arthropoda > Malacostraca > Decapoda > Palinuridae > Panulirus > Panulirus inflatus. The sequence continues at coordinate 5,697 of JAUUDY010632049.1, read as the reverse complement.
AGAATGAGGAAGGATTGTCTGTAAAGTATAAGATGTTTGCACACATTTATGGGGGAATTGAAGATGAGTAAGAGGAATATAAGGAAGAAGACTTAGTGCTGAATGCAAGTGTGAATAGCTTTTAGTAAAATTTCTGAAAAAGATCTTCATATCTCATCCAATTTGAGTTTAGGAAACAGTTTTCCAAATATAAAAAAATGGTGTAAATGCTGGATTCTACTGTATTTTCTGTATTTCAGCTCTGTTATGCGGCAGTCCATGTCAAGTTCATTAATCAAGGAATCTGTCACATTTACAACTGATTTTGTTCGGAAAATTCCTTTGGACAATATCAACATGACAGTGGAACCTCCTAAAGAGCCTTTAGCATCAAGTGGTGTTTACAGTCCCCCAATTCTTACCAGAAGATATCCATCAAAGACACACAGTTCAAACTCAGAATCTGGTTCACCCATAACCATAGAAGATTCACTGTCATCCTCACAAACACAGAGGAACACCTGCAATCGCACCTTATTGAATGCACCTTCTCCAAATTTAACAAACAGTGTTCTCAATAACAACAAACTCCAGGAGAATGATGGAAGCAAGTGTCGAGCATTTTGGGCAAGGTCAAGTGCTGTCTTGCTTGCTTTCCATAAGTAAGTGAAATGTTTATATTTCAAGGTTTACACATTGTGCATACAGTATAATGCTCTCTCATATTTTACCTGATATTTTTAGATATAACATTTTATTATGTATCATGCTTTAGGTACCTGAGATTGGATTATGTAGTGGCTTAATTGAGTTATACAGTGTGAAAGTGGGCTAAGGCCCTGGGTGCATTAAAGTATGTGTGGAAGGAGAGATCAATGTCTTTTATGGCAAAGGTGGGTAAGTTTGAAGGTATAGTTGTTTAAACAGTGTTTCATGAGTGTGTCTTAGGTCCTGGATGCAAAAGAATGAAAAAAGATGGACATTGAAAATGATGTGTCAGAGGACAGCATGTGGTTTGAAGTAGGTTGATTACATAAGGAATGACAGTGTAAAAGAGATGTGTGGTGGAATGACAGTGTAAAAGAGATGTGTGGTAGTAAGAGAGGTATGAGTGAGAAAGCTGACCAAGGTGTGCTGAAATGGTTTGGATATAAAGGTAGGATGATTGAAGAAAGACTAAATGGATCTACATGTCAGGGTGAATGGAGCAATGAAAAAGAGTCAAAGAAGGAGATGGAAGGACGAAGTGAAAGGGGCTTTGTGTTATCAGGGCCAATACATTTAGGAACATGAGAGCTGGAGAGTGGATTGATTGAAATGGATTGATGTAGTGTACTGAGGAGACAACATTCTGTTACTGGGCTGAACCAGGGCATATGAAGTAATGAGGGTAAACCATGGAATTGTTTGTGAGGTTGGGTTGCGGATGTTGAGCTTTTGTTTGGTATATTATAATTGAAAGCTAGAGAATGGATGTGTGCAATATGGCCATTGTTCATTTGTTCCTGATGCTACTTGTAGAGGCAGGAGAAGCCATTGTGTATGAAAAAACAACTGTCCATAGAAGTAATGGAGAAAGACTACTAATCTTAGGCCATTGAGAGAGTTAGTAGTGGGGAAGGCTGGAAGTACTTGCCTTCTGTATTATCATTCTATATAATGAAGAACAGCAGGAGGAATCTTATTCAGAGATTCAGTTGCCTACTGTTAGTGGTGCGTTATTAAGGTGGGAAAGACGAATGATGAAAAAGAATATAGTATTTCATCCGTCTTATGTAGTAAGGAAGTGTTAATGTTGATAGATAGATAGATAGATAGATAGATAGATAGACAGGTAGATAAAGAAGTTATTAATTTTTTCTGTTATTTACATCTGTCTGAATAGTTTTTCAGCCAGCCATTTTTTAACAGGTGTATTAATGTATAGATAGTTTGTAATAAATCATCTTGAATTTTTCCACATGTGCATAGAATATTAAGTGGGCAGGTATCATTATATATTGTTTTCATGTAGCTTAGTAGTCCTTTTTTATCTGGATCTGTGACTTACATGTTTCATTATCTGCTTTGAATTACCAGGTACATAGACTCTAGTAACTATTGCATAGGAAATACAGGCTGTTTTATGCATAACTTGTTACAGTATTTTTATAATGACTAGATTCCCATTACCTGCATTCGTTTGTGAATATCTTACATAACTGTGTAAAATATCACCATTAACATACAAAAGTTTCCTTACACAATTCTCTCCTTTGCTTCAGGTGGCTCAATATTGTGACAGATGGAGATCCTCCTGAACTAAAAGGGTAAGAATGATTTCAGTTTTGCAAGCTGTGATGATTTGTAAGCTGTATAGGGTAAATGGCCTCCTTTGTACATTCAGTTTTGTGTTTTTCTTTCACTTTGTCTGTGAAATATGGATTGTTTTTGGGACTTAAAACAGGATGGTCCTTAAGAATTTCTCCAAAATATTTTTATTTTATTTTCAAGCATATCAATATCTTTAGGGCCAAATATTCAACAATGTTTACCAAAAAAATTAACAAAACTTCTTGCTATTGTGGCTATCACACATTCAATTAATGATCAGAAAATACAAGTAAAGTTACCTGAACCAGTTTATTTGAACATTTTGCAGAAAGGGAAAAAGTATAAACAAAGAAGTAGGACAAAATGAAGAACTAGTATGTACAGTACTTCTATTTATGGGTTAGTATGAAGTTGCAGGCCATTAAAAGGAATCTTTTTTGCCAGTTTCTTTGACTGTGACCTTTGTTTTGTTGCAGTATTGCTTCTTTAGCAGATGAGGTTAGCAGATTTGATATTTAACTTTATTGTTAGTTTTATGAATATTAATTTGTATATGATGGGCACATTATGGTATAAGGCCATTATAGGCACAGTGGTATTGATATTGTCAGTTTTCCATGTACTGATTCTTGTTCACTAACAAAGTGAACCTTAATGAATCAAAAAAGCATTTTGGTGTTTGCACATTTATTTCTATGATTCTAAGTAAATGAGAATGGTATTGTTAAGGAGGAAGGTTTTAGAGTAGGGGATGGAATCATTTCCAACATTTGAATGTTGCTTTTGGACCAGTGCTAATATGGGCTTTAAACTAAACCTGCTAACTGTGAGTTAGATTTTTATTTCATGCTTTATGAAATAGCATCAGGAACTTAGCCCACCCCAGTTTTAGAAAATGATAGCAAAGGAAGGAGGAATTTGATAGAAAATGGTGATACAGGAAGAAGGGGGAGATTTCTAGCCTTCCATCTACCCATCTTAGTCTCTCTTAGACAGGCTGGAGAAATGTGGGTCATATTCTTTCTCCCCTATCCTCAGGATAGATTTTCATTATTCATATTTTGTATTTCGTTTAAGAGAATGATTGTAACCCTATTGTGAAGTTAGGTCATTCTTGTACTGATATCTTGATCATGTTTATTTATCTCATGACTTTCATCCCTCTAAGTTCTTGCAAGTAATTGAGTAGTTTTTCTCCACTAAATCTTTTGAATCTTTTTTTTTTTTTGTTCAGGGTAGTGATATTGATATTTCTGTTTTTAATGACATACTGGAGCTTGCTAAGTTCTGTTTCCATGTGTAATATGCAGGGGATTGCATTGAAGAGTAAGATTCACTCAGATTCACACATGTTTTGAAGGTGTCTGAATGTAATGCATGATCTTTTAGTGACAGTTTGAATGAATTCCTTCTTCATAAATAGAAGGAGTTGAACATAAAAATTTTTGCACCAGGATCCCTCTTCACTTGGGTCCTTTGCATAAGAAAGCTACAATGTCACATATTGAACAAGTAATTATATTCCTAACATCTCTGCATGCAGACATTACAGTGTCTGTTTACCATAGTTAAAAGCTAGTTTTTTTTTTTTTTTTTAGCTTGCATACTACTGAACTCATATTTTTGATTTTAGAAACTTAATTTTTTGTTTATATATTCTAAAGAAATGTGTATTCTTTTTTCCTTTTACGTATTTTTGTTCTCTTTCATGATCATAACTAACTAGTTAGATGACAAATTTTATCGCGTATTTCCTGTGTGTCATAGAAGACAACTAAAAGGAGAGGGAGTGGGGGGCTGGAAATCCTCCCCTCTCGCTTTTAATTTTCCAAAAGAAGGAACAGAGAAGGGGGCCAAGTGAGGATATTCCCTCTAAGGCTCAGTTTTCTGTTCTAAACGCTACCTCGCTGATCTGGGAAATGGTGAATATGTATGAAAGAAAGAAAGATGACAACTATCTATAAGATTATTAACCTTTAAAATGCTGGCTATTTTCTGTATATGTATCATGATATAGATAGAAAAATATAAAATTTTCTGTTTCTTATGATATGAAAGAAGTATATGAAAAAGTGTGAGGTAACATAGCTTAAATGGCAGTGGTATAGTACTAAAGTTAACTCATAGAGGAGTTTAGGAGTGGTGGATGGAGGGAGGAGAGGAGTTAAGATAGGGTAAGGGTGTGAACCTCCCATGCAAATTCAGTAATTATTGTTATTACAGTTTTTGAAAGAAATACATTTAAAAGGAAAGGAATGCAGAAACAACTGAGCTGATATAACTCATATGGCTATGAGGTAGCCCCCAAAGATAAGGCATTATCCCCTATTGGGGGCACTGGGGAAAGGATTTACATTTACTGCATTTATTATGCTGCAGAATTACTTATGGAGAGTTTTAGTTTTGGGAATAGATGCCTATTGTGATCATGAGGTAGCCTCCTTACAAATATCACAGTATTAAAGAGTTGTTGAAAAAGCTTGGGAAACTTAGTGCTCATATAATGATTCCTGCTGCCTGCTGGAAATTGTCATATGTGACTCTGGCCATCTAAGGATTGATAATGTGCTATTCACCTTTTATCTCCACCTATTTTCCTTACAATTCAGCTGGCAGTTATTCTCTTTCAAGATTTTCAGGATAAAGAGGAGGAAGTATTTTTGGCAAAGAATATATGAGAGATTAGGGAAGGGTTATATGAGTAATAAGATTAAGTGTACACAGAAAGTTGTTAGACTCATTGAAGTTTTCTTGTGAAAAAAGTTAAGGGTGTTTAAAAACATTGGATGATTAATTCTTGAATTTATTTAAGTCCAGATTTGGAATAAGATGGTGATCTGTTATCTTACCATGGTCATTTCTTGCATACATTGATGGATAGTTAAGAAAGTTTATGGCCTGTAATTTAAGTAGAGTTGCAATGATGAATATTGAAAGATTGGAAACTAAGATTGAATAAGATTTGGGCGATGAAGGCCATACAAGTAAAGGAAGTAATGTACAAATTTAATGTAGTGTTTTTCTGTCGGTAGGGAACATTAGGTTTATTTGCTGGCTGCTGTTGTGCATGACAGAGAGAATTGATGGAAATCAGATGGTTGTCTGGAGAGTGTAGAAGATGAGCTGGAATAATTGTGAATAGGATGTAGTATATTTAGTGAACAAGGAAAAGTCTAGTTATGAAAGGAGTATTGATATGATAGAAGAACTGGAAAGTTAAAATACAAAGAGGGGAGGGTTTCTTGCCCCCTGCTCCCGTCCCCTTTAGTCGCCTTCTATGACACGTGAGGAATGCGTACATGTGTATGTATGTATATGTCTGTGTATGTATATATTTTTTTTTTTTTCAAACTATTCGCCATTTCCCGCGTTAGCGAGGTAGCGTTAAGAACAGAGGACTGGGCC
>JAUUDY010631939.1:0-10416 GCA_032361765.1 Panulirus inflatus | reverse complement strand
AGCATCATGAACAAATGACAAAACCTTATGAGGGAAAATTCCTCACTAGGCTCCTTGTTCTATTCCTTCTTTTGAAAAGTAATAAAGGAAGGGAGGATTTCCGTCCAACCATTCCTGCCCCGCTTAGTCATCTCCTACGACATGCCAGAATCATTTAGGCAGTATTCTTTCTCCCCTATTCTCTATGATTCAATAATCCACAATTGTTGACCCCCAACCCCACTCATCCAGATACACTTTTTCTGTGCCTTTTTTAAGACAGGCTCTCCCAATCACAAATCCTTTTTCAGCAAGGAACTCTGCAAGCTATTACTCATATTCATGTACTAGAATTAAAAACATCATGTATATGAATTAACAGTAATAAGATCTCGGCATTCCTGAGAATACAATAAAATAATACCAAATAAAAGTGCAATAATGTCTGCAATGAAAATGGAGAGGCCATTACATGTTTTACCTCAGGAAATAAGGAATACTATACTCGTGGAGTAAGCATCAAAACCTTGTAAAGAAAAGTTGAGATGCTCAAGTAAAGAAACATATCAACCAAGAACTGATGTTTTCAAAGGAACAGATGTACTGGAAGAAAACAGAATAACAACAGAAGCAAGATATGTGATCATTTTAGGTGAAATACTTGCAGGTACATAGGTTCCATTCACATTATACCTTCTTTTTGTAATGGAACATCACATATATGCTGATGCAGTTTTTCTTAGGAATAATTTTCTTAAAACTCTCCTTTGTCATGATCCTGTTTAATACCATGAACAATTACACGGACAATAATAAATGACATGTGAGAGGATGCATGATTAAGTAAGTCATTCAGATGTTCCAAAAAGAATATTTTCAATTTTACATTACATTTAAATATGCATTTTTTCTTTTTACCTCTATTGTCAAGTAATAACATATCCTTTGGCTAAAAAAAATGCACCATAATTCTTGATTAAAATAAAAAACTTTGCTAATATACTTTATGATCAAAATCATCAATCTCTTCACATGCATTCTGTGCAGCTGTCAAGAGTATTCTCCTTCCTTAAAATTACATACAAATGTTGACTACAGTACATACAGCATTTTGGCCCAGATTCCAAACAACATTCATGGCTAGTTAAGCAATTCCTAACAAAATATCTTTGGGATAATCATTGTTACCTGCTTTGTAAGCATAGCTCACCAACATGTGATGCTGAAGGACCTGATAATTGAGCACTTGCCAGTGTCACTGATGTTCAGGTAGTATAAGCATGTACAATAAATTCTTATATATATGCTACACAACACACTGATATAAACCTGACTTTACATACAAATTATGGATGTTTTCAAGACAGTGAATGTTAATGTCAGCTAATATCGTAATTCAATACCAAGTAAAACATTCATTGTACATATGAAATCTGTGTAACTTTTCTGAATGACTAATTTTATTTCCATAAACATTCATCAGTAATTGTGGACACAAAAAAGGATAAATATCCCATTCATCATTATTGTTTCTAAGTGCTGCTTTGGAATATGGGCTACTGTTTCAGTACATACCTCCAAGATTGGTGATTACATGTTACTGTAGTTCTGGTTTAGAGGTAGTTGCATATTCTCATGAATACCAATCCCAATTAATGGGATCTAATTAGCTTATGATACTTATAAAGTGAAAAAGTAGCATTTTCAGCACTGCAGAATTTTTTAATCCCACTATATGGGAAGGCACCAACGATGAGTTTGTGAAAAGTGAAGATCTTCATGTGCAAAAGTATTTATTCCCCTCCCATTCTAAATCATTGGAAAAGTCTGATAGAACATTATCAAAAATGGTGTAAGGAATAAAGCTATATCTTAAAGAGAATAAACATCAATTCAACATTACAAAAGCATCAAACATTAAAGTAAAAAACAATGCTCAACTGTACAACTTTGGAAATGCTGAGAACATCTTAAGTGTTAAACATATATTTCAGTTTATGAGTAGTTACTTATAATAATTTACAAATCATCTATTTGTCCATCTGATAAAAAAATCTCCAAGATACAAAGAAAAATAGTGTAAATAGGCATTTACTATTCATGCATCATTATATAACTACTGTACAGTGTAAACGGCACCTTTTCAAAAGGGTGGTGTATGTACTAAAGTAGTAAATATCAACCATCAATATACTGTACTGAAATAACATCATAACATTGAAGTGTTACACATTATAGGAATACTGGCAAGTAACTATAGTTTGGAAATATGTAAAAAGCAGCAGTGATAATAATGTTGGCTCATTATAAAACCATATAATGGAACTTGCACAGGCACTGTTGGGATTTGTCAGTAAAGATATTCCATTCTTCTTCCACTAGTCCATGGAATAAAAAGTTGAAAACACCTGCCTACTTCATCCAATAACCCTAATTCAAACGAATATTTTGTTTTATTACCCTAAATCTTTAAAGCTTCTTTTCTTTTATTTTATTAACCCCCAAAATAAGGCTAGTCTGTGGATAGCTTCTTTACAAAAATCTAGAAAGACATTTCGGCAACTAACTTGTGTGGTGCACTACACAGTAGTGATGATGCTATTAACTCTTGTGGTAAAGTCATAACAGACAATACGTCCTTGCACATTCTTCTGCTTTAATTGTAAACAAAAACACATAATTCTTAAATCATAATCTTATCTACTCAAAAACTTTAATTGTTAACAAAAACATATAATTCTTTCACCATAATCTCATCTACTCAAAAAACCTATCTGATAAAGTTTACCATAGATTTCTCACCTACTGATGATCATGTGCTTTGACGATTCTAGATGTAAACTAACTTCTGAGACAAAGCGTCATCTCAGTATAGTAATTAGGCTCATCTTAATCATCTTGTGACCTACATTTAGAAAATCAAGTTATACCGAAATCTGAACTTTTGTTTAAAATGTGAGTTTCGAAGTACTGCCCCTGCCAATCAGACCATGAATTATCAAATATCCTGATAAAAGAATTTTTGTTTTGTTACAATACAAATATTGTACTCATACTAGTATTTACATGGAGAACTAATGATCAGAATAATCATATATTGTGGAAGTAGAGGAATATTCTAAATTTCACACAAATAAAAGAGAGTAGCTGTGTTTCAAAATCTGAAATTATATATCTATGCATTATAGGCAAATACTATAATCCCCATGATACAAAAGTTACAGAAAATAATCTAAAAAAAAAAGATATGCATAACCACTGTATCTTTTTAACAAAAAAGTACATTCTATCCTATAATCCAATGAAGTCAAGTGATTTGTATGGGCAGGAGATTTATGAATCTGTTAACACTTCAATAAATCTTACAATATATAATAAAAAGTGCACCAGATATAATTCTTTTTTCAAATTAATGTCTGAATGCAATTACTTTTAACACTTCTTGATTGGATGGTGTCATAACTTTTCCCCAATACCTAACTGATGAGAGCTTCATTCACAACATACTATAGGATATACATCATTCATGACATCAGTTGATGCAGAGTAAACCAGAGATCAAAATCCTAAAAAAAAAAAAAAAAAAAAAAAAAAAAATTATGATACTTGTTGGATAAATGATGAACCATATTCAAGATCTACTAACTCTGAACACTTCAACAAAAAGGGAACAAATCAGAGTGGCTGATTTTTGATAAATGGGTTAATGATGCTATGAATATCTCAAGCAGTCATAATAAAATCTTAACCTATTTTAGTGCCAAAATTCTGTATCAGAGATTTTTGAGTCATCTTTTCATATGATATCTTCCCAAGGAACAGTTAGTTCAAATCATTTTTGCCATGGACTATGTCATCAACACTTAATTATGAACCAATGAAGTTAATTTTCATGTAATGACACTAAGTATAAATAAACATGGTCAAAATCTTTTAACTTCATTTAAGGTTTCAAAAGGAAGGAAAATGCTTAAATTGCACAAGCATGGAGTAAATAATTAAAAGTCAGCTAAAGTTTTAATCTCAAGAAACTTAACTAATATGTTTTAACTTATTCAATTCACAGCAGGATCATTTGTTTCTATAAACCATAACTAATATCTCTTATGGCCCTCAATAGAATTAAAAAAAGAGTAAATACTGGTCTCTAACATCATTTTAACACAAAAATACATGGGCAACATTAACAAAATCTATCAATTATACAGTGACACTAACAGAGTCTAATAATTACATATTGTGTACAGGTATATAAAAACACACTACAGTTGGCAGTGATGGCCAAGTATCCTCTTGGCTAAACAAATATGTGTAGTACACTATTGGCAATGGGTGAACTGGGAAAACAGCATAAAATAGATGGCTATCCATAAGATGACTTAGTTACTACATCAGTAATAACATCAGTAAATACACTAGTCAGTGACTGACTAAACTTCTTTGAGGATAAATGAACGAAGGTTATAGATTGATATTTTTTTTCATAAAGAAGCAGTTAGACTGATCAGTCATCTGCTAGCACTATGAAACTAGTCAGTGAGTGATCAAATTGCTTTTTGAAATACAGCTGAGGTAGTTTCATTCACCATCTATCTCATCAAATGAGGCAGTCAGACTATCAATCATCTGCTAGCACTATCACACTAGTCAGTGACTGATCAAACTGCTTGTTGAAAAACAGCTGAAATAGGGGGTTCAATTTAATTCCTTTTTCTTAACAGATGAGGCAGTCAGACTGACCAATCATTTGCTAATGCTTCAAAGCTTATATTACTGACATTAGTAATGATGTTACCTATCACAAGATGGATAGTCCAATATTCGAAGGTTCTATTTTCTGGATCACCCATGATGATTGTATTATTTTCTCTTACTTTACCTGTTAATCACATTCAAGATTAGGATATAACATTCCAATCATCAAATCACATATACACCTAACAATCTACAAAATCTGATCAATAATAGTAAATGCATTTACGTAAATTTACCTTGAATAATTTCAAGGGCATAGCCAGGGGTTTATCAAGTTCCCTGGAAACCCTCACTAGAATAGTTAAGATGGTTATATCAATAAAAAAATTAACTATAATAATATATAAAAGAAAGCAAAAACTAAATAAAAAACAAAGTAAATTTCACTTAAATCTACAAAGAGGTCACCAAGAAAAAGGTCAAGAATGAGGTCCACACTCTGAGATGGACTCACGGTCATTTCATGAAGCAGAGGCCCCTTGTTAACTTAATGATGGTGGCATTAAAAGGAAGATATAGTGACTGTATAAGGTCACTTAAACTGGAGATTATTGGTAGTTTGTCAAATGTTTCCTCACCCACTGATTTCAAGTAATCTTAAATACACTCATGGAGGAACCTTACTAACTGTCATATCAGATAATGTGGCAATGGCCTCTATGATATTGAACTAATCAATGCAGCTGCATTAATGATATGAGGTGATAAGATTACTAAAGTCACTGACTAGTGGCAACTTGATGTTTGTTCCCTTAAATAGACTTCAATAATAGTTATGAATCTTATGAAATCTATCCCAAAGATCTCCCTTCCCTTAGAGAATCAATCATCAGTGAAAATACAGGACTAGCTGTCAATGAGAGCCCCATTATGCAATCAGTAACCATTAACTGAAAACAAGACTATGTGCCCTTTGGATTTATATCAAACTAAATAAATGCTAAAATCATTCCAAAAGTAAAATTCTTTTTTGAAGTCACAGTATCATTCCCATGTAAAATGTACTGTTCTGTACTGTAGTGATAACACTACTTTGCTGCCATCAATCATTATGCTGACATCAATATAAGATGACTGTCTGATACTCCCTAATCTAACACAGTTCTTCAAACCTACCTTAAACTACAAAAGGAGCCTGCTTTTTATGGCTTATGTACATCATAGAGACCATTTCAAGTTTCATCACTAGCTTCCTTCTGCTTGTTACTGCTAAAAATGGGATGATGCTAATCATAACCAGAAGTCCCTCACTCTCTTCAACAAAGAGTTACTGAATTCACAGTGCAATCACAAAAGCCATCTCAAAGTGCCAATGTAAAACACAAAAATCATGCAGATGATGGAAGGACAACACTTGAGCAGTCATCAACACCTCAATCACAGTATGGGAAACTGTGGCATCAAACCATATGCTTGCATCTGTTATCAAGGTCACTTTCACAAATGACAGGCCAAACTAAGAACACCAATTTAGAAAAATGCTAAGAAACCCATAAATCATGATGCTGATAAAAAAAAAAAAAAAAAAATCTGTGCTTCCCTAGACATTACAGTAGAAACTGGTGGTAGTTCTTGATAAGCACCTAAAAAACTGCAGCCAGCAATGTGACACATACATTGCAAATGTCTTAAACTTTTCCATTCTGTTGGCTACTAAAGCATGGCATGGCACATCTCCCTAAACCATTTGACTTGGCCCTACAACACATATCCAAGTTTATCCACGTATCTGTACTTTCCTCACAATTTTATGTGTAGTCCAAGACACATTCTGCTTTCTGCGGAGATAATACAATAAGACCAATTGCTTCAAGTCTCCACTCTGATCACCTGTCTTACTGACTTAGCATTGGCAAATTCTCATTGGGAAATCTAGTCAACCCCTGTGTCAATCACCATAAATATAAGATGAAGTCTTTTGGTATCTATACAGATGACACACTGAAAGTGTAGCACACAATGAATTCACGAAATGGAATAAAAGCCTCTTGGTGGCAATGACAAATACTCATGAATAATTTGCTGAGTTTACTGACTGATGAGAACCTTAATATCAATATATGACATTTTCTAAGCATGAAAATGCTCTTCCGTTATCCACGTAACTACAAGAAATGGATGAGATAAATGATGTTTCACTAGAACTCAATGAACTGTGATAATACCTATTAAGATATTTGTAATGCTTTGCAGAGCTGTGGATAACATTCACATTATCAAATCAGAATAGATAACATCACATACATATTTCTCCAGTACATGACAAAATGCTAAAATTATTTTGAACAAAGCCCCTGAGACTCTAGCTGTACAATGAAATAAAATAAAATGCACAGCTTGAATGTCTCAGCAAAAATACCTTGTAATTGACTTCACTAAAATAATACCCTAAAAAGAAAAAACTGCTCTGATTCACACTAGATACACAAATCTTCCCTTGGTTTAGGGGGGAGGGTCAAGTAGTCTTTACTGCAATTCAAAAATTTAGTAAATTCCCCGAACTTAATCCTGGCTATGCCCATGATTTTATCATAAGGACAGAAGTATGTTTCATTATACTTTCAAAATATGAAAAAAAATTGGATATCTTTTAAGAAACAAAATGTGTGCCTTTAACAATTCTTGACCTGAATTGTATAACATGATTTTCCCAAAAGTATAAAATTTGGCCTGAAGTGTAGTGGCAATGAGAACAATATAGTCTTGTGTACATTTACAATATAAAGAAATCCTCAATGAAAAATTAATCTAAATTCATACACTCAACGAGGGTGCAATCTTCAATGTATTGCACAAAAAAGATGTTCGTGAATTTATCTCTGCAAATGAGTTCAAATCTCTCTATCTCCAGGTATTCTCAGGAATGACAAAAATGCTTGGTCATTGGAACTAAATAGATTTCTCAAAGACAAACAATCATCTTAGATATACTAATGAAAATGAAAAATTAAATCTAAAATATAAAACTTAACACCCATATTAGAAGTTGGAACTTGGGTTTTACAAAAAACATAATGGATATGGTTCCTCTGTGATATCATGGCGAGTGGAGCAAGGAGAGTGGAATAAGACAAGCTTCCAAAGCTAGGAAAATATTTACAAAACCTCCTCAAACTTCACTCTCTCTGTATGTAAAATGAAGAATACAACAGTTCCATTAGCTGAGAATACAATAATCCTGAAAGTAATGTAACACTAAAGTCCATTTCCTGACAGTTGAAAACTTTAAAACTTTGAAAATAGCTTTGCATCAAAATTGCTTATCTCCTAAACTGAATTCACCTCATGCAAGTGACCATATCTTCTTCTAAATTGATGAATACAAAACAAGAGGAAATTTATCATCTAAGGTTTAAACAACTTTCATGAGGACCCAAATCATCATAAAAACTGGACTTCCTTAAAAAGTTTATTTTCTCTAACTGTATTACACATATGAGAAGATCTTATAAAAATGTGAGATACTCATCAAGCATTTTCATCACAAGTAGCCCAAAAACACATAAGAGATAATTAACAAGCTTGCATTCAAGTGAATTATTCAGTATTGCACAAAAAGATTTCAAAACGTCCTTAACTGAAGCATTTAGATACATGAGTTTTCAATGAAAATATTAATGTAGCTGGTTATCATGATTCATCTTATTTCTGAATAAATGTGATAGTAAAGAAAAAATCGGATGTCCTCGAAAATGTCCCTCACAACATCTTGCCTTTTCTTATATCATTACTGTATTTCAATCTTGATTCAAGCTTTTATACGGCTGTAGGAGCAACTCGTGGTGCACCAGGTGTCTGAGTCACTGAAGCTCCTGGAACCTTTCCTAGGACCTGCAAATGAAGAGAGTGAAGTTGAATCTGCTCAAAAATGTGTAAAATATTCTACTCTTCCTACAAAAGGTTCAACAATGGAAATTGTATCAACAATTTCTCCTCTAATGAAAATGTGCCACATAAAATTTCAATCTTTTCTGAGTTAAAAATGTCCAAATCAAAAGCCATTTCAGTTGAAACAAAAAAGAAAAAAGATGCAAGAACAAAAGAAGTCTTAAAGGTAAAAACATGGAGAGATGAGAGAAGGAAGAAGATTACACAGCTTAGTTATTTGAGTGAAGAAGGAGGTATCAAACATTCCTTAAGTAATTAGTCCTAAAAGAGAAACAGTGTAAAGTAGCAGCCCACTGCAAGCTCAGGTGGCTGGGGCACTTGTTGACAATTCATAAGAACAGTGGACCAAAATAATACGTATACCTACAAAACATGGAGACAGCAGCAACATCATAGCATACAGAGAACAATTGAAGAAAGAAGATACTAGGAGAATTAATGAGGCTGAAAATCACAGTAACTGCACATCACCCGTAGCTTTGGGAAAGCAGACTTTGTAACACTGATTATACAGGGTTTCCAAGACAAAATGGAAGTTATTTATGCCCAGCATGTTAGGCCATTGCAGGAGTGAGCAGCAGTGTTTTGAAAGTTAAAAGAGGAAAACAAGTGATGCTTGGAAAAAGGTATAAGGAAAAATTACATTACTTTTGTATCAGTGGCTTTACTGTGTAAATACATCCTAATACCCTAAGACCTTCCTTTCGTCACCACATAGATCAAGCATTCTATACATTAATTTTTTTCTGTACTGTTTTACAAATGCTTACAAGCATTTTATACTAATGATTGTGGTTACATGTAAAATGGGCCAACTTGGGTCTTGAGTTATTCTGGTTTGATCATGTCTGGGAAGAATGAAAACATGTCTACCCTCCCATTTCACCACTAAGGTGAGGCCTGTGCATATTATCACAAGTGATATATGTTACTTACTGTTTCATAGTTGTTTAGGTGTTTTATATTTTCAAATGGTTATTTAACTAAAATTTCTCTCTGCACCATAATAGCAATGATGGAAGCATGAGTTGTATCTGCTGTTGCACAAAATAGGTTCATCCAATCAATCAGGCTACCACTATTCTGACAAATGGCATGTTATGATCTTTGATATAATCCAAATTTTCAATTGCCAAATCATACAGAGGAGTCCATACATAATACCCTTTTGATATCAGTTTATGATATATCTGGTTGAAAAGATTCTCACCTATATCTAAAATCTCACCATATTCAATCATTTCTTGTTTAGTCCTATCATTTCTTAATCACACAATCCTCTTCACATCACATACAGTCCTCAAGCATTTCATTTCCAACAAATTTCTCCTCCAAAATTTCTCATAAAAAGCATACACCTCACATCCATAAAACAATGAAGGGACTACCATTCCATCAAAGATGCCAGTCTTTGCCCTAACAAACAATGACCTCTCTTACCAAGCTCTCCTGGAACCTTAGCCCTCTCACCCACCCTATGGATCACTTTAAATTCCACAGTTCCAATTGCTGCCCTGTCTACTCCCATGTATCTAAATCATCCCACTTCCTCTAGGTTCTCTCCATTCAAAAGCAAAGCCCTGTCTCTCCCCAGTTCTATATTCATACACAAGTACAATACAAACTTTATAGTTACTTTTTCAGGTGCTAATCTATACTATACATACTAAACAAACTACACAAATACCAATTTTCTGTATTTACACTAATGTATTCACAAGAAGTTTATTTCACACAAATGAGCAAATTACATTAACAGCATTCTTATCAAATCATGGCATCAACACTACAGTA
>JAUUDY010631829.1:0-16648 GCA_032361765.1 Panulirus inflatus | reverse complement strand
TTGAGGACAATATGTGGTGTGAGGTGGTTTGATCGAGTAAGTGATGTAAGGGTAAGAGAGATGTGTGGTAATAAAAAAGTTTGGTTGAGAGAGCAGAAGAGGGTGTGTTGAAATGGTTTAGACACACGGAGAGAATGAGTGAGGAAAGGTTGACAAAGAGGATATATATGTGTCAGAGGTGGAGGGAGAAAGATTGACAAAGAGGATATATGTGTCAAAGGTGGAGGGAAGAAGGAGAAGCGGGAAACCAAATTGGAGGTGGAAGGTTGGAGTGAAAAAGATTTAGAGCAATCAGGGCCTGAACATACAGGAGGGTGAAAGGCATGCACGGAATAGAGTAAAATTGGAACAATGTTGTATACCGGAGTTGATGTGCTATCAGTGGAGTGTCTGGGGTAAACCATGGAAAGATGTGTGGGGTCTGGATGTGTATAGGAAGCTGTGGTTTCAGTGTCTTTTCCTGGTGCTACCTTGCTGAAGGGGAATGCTATTTCCAGTGTGGTTGGGAAGTGACAGGAATGGATGAAGGCAAGCATGAATATGTACATGTGTATATGTCTGTGTATGTATATGTGCATGTATGGGCGTTTATGTATGTATATGAGTGAATGGGCCGTTCTTCATCTGTTTCCTGGCGCTACCTCACTGTCACGGGAAACAGCGATTAAGATGATAAGATATTTTTCATACATTTCGCACGTTAGCGAGGTAGCATTATAAACAGAGGGACTGAGCCTTAGAGGGAATATTCTCACTTCGCCCCCTTTCCTGTTCCTTCTTTTGGAAATTTAAAAGTGAGAGGGAGGACTTCCAGCCCCTCACTCCCACCCCTTTTAGTCGCCTTCTATGACACGCAGGGAATACGTGGGAAGTATTCCTGAACATACAGGAGGGTGAGAGGCATGCAAGGAATAGAGTGAATCGGAATGATGTGGTATACCAGGGTTGACATGCTGTCAGTGAACTGAACCAGGGTATGTGAAACATCTGGGGTAAGCCATGGAAAGGTCTGTGGGGCCTGGATCTGGATAGGGAGCTGTGGTTTGGGTGCATTACACATGATAGCTAGATACTGAGTGCAAATGAGTGTGGGCTTTTGTTTTCCTGGCACTACCTTGCAGAAGCAGGGGGTAACAATGCTTGTTTCCTGTGGGGAGGGGTGGTTTCAGGAATGGATGAAGGCAAGCAAATATGAATATGTACATGTGTATATATGTAATGTCTGTGTATGTATATGTATGTATATGTGCATCTATGGGCATTTATGTATATGTATATGTGTATATGAGGGGATGGGCCATTCTTTGTCTGTTTCCTGGCACTGCCTTGCTGATGCAGGAAATGGCAGTCAGGTATAATGAATTAATTAATATTTATAATTTTCATAAGAAATATAATTGGATATTTTAATTCTTTTCCTGCTTAGTTAATTTTGAGTTGGTGCCCTGAAAATGTCAGTAATCCTACAAAATGTTGTGGTGCCAGGAATGGATGAGGGCAAGCAAATATGAATATGTACATGTGTATATATGTAATGTCTGTGTATGTATATGTATGTATATGTGCAACATGGGCATTTATGTATATATATATATATATATATATATATATATATATATGTGTATATAAGTGGATGGGCCATTCTTCGTCCGTTTCATGGCGCTACCTCGCTGACGCAGGAAACGGCAGTCAAAGATAATGAATAAATGAATATTTATAATTTTCATAAGAAATATAATTGGATATTCTAACTTTTGCTGCTTAGTTATTTTGAGTTGGTGCCCTGAAAATGGCAGTAATCCAACAAAATGTTAATATAACATTTTCCATTCCCTTTTCTGTATAAAAAGATATTTCTAGATCCGGCTCTTAAGATTCCTTGAAACCCATAATGTGCTGAGAATAATGATAGTTTTAACAAAAAATACAAAAGCATGTGGAAAATCTTTCTCCTATACATATCTTGTAAATAGATTTTGTACAAATAGTAATATCTTTGTAAGAAGTTAAGGATCGATCATCTTGGAAAAAAGACATATTTGTTAAAAAGTAAATTTGTTAATTTTCCATGAATTTCGTATATTTTTGAGTAAATTATGATATTGACTACATATTACAGTATTATATACATTTTGAATATTTACATGTAAATTTGATGAAAGTAAAGCTAATATCATAAATCTAAATTTTGACTCGTAGTTGAATATTGTTTTTTTCACGTCATTCCTGTTCAATCTAATTCGAGGAGGTTTTAGACTCGTCCAATCTCAGTCTTATGCCATTTTTGTAGAGGAGCTGGTGTAACTGAGCTGGTTGATGGGAGTGACTCAGGTGTTTCCATCTACACATTGCTGAGTTATACCTCTAAGGCATCATAATCAGTATTTGATAACATCCTCAAGTTCACTCTTCCCCTTAGATTGCCAAAATTACTTTAATTTATGCATCATTTGTAACCATTTTGTCACTCCTGATTGCTATGGTAAAAATGAAACATTTTGGAAATCGTACCAATGAACATGAAAACACCATTTGGCAGCTTATTCTATAACCTGCAACCTATATTTGCATAAAAGATAAAATAAATCAAAATAGGTACACAGTAGGTAATAGGTTATTGACTATTAGTAACTGCCCAGTTAAGATACAAGTGACTACTGTCTGCATTTTTGGTTAGGTGATTGAATATAGATAAACATTGGATGCTCCACTGCTTACACTGCATAAATTTTGGCTTATATATATGCTTATAAGGGGATATGATATTACAGGATAACATAACATCAGTGACTTGCCCACAAATGAAAATCCAGGTGCAGATGCCTTACATAATGACATTGAATAAATCTTACAATAACTTGTAGACATTGACTTGCTGAAGCTGTAGGGTAAGTCCAGTTATATCTGTGAATAGAAATAGATATGTGAGTGGACTTGCCATGCACAGTTTAATGATATCACGGCAAAATGCTGTTCGATTCTTATCCCATCAGCTGGCAAAATGTGTTTATATCCCATCCACTGGTGGCCTGCTTATGCAAGATCACTTGATGCACACCATAGTTTGTGCAAGCTGCTGTACCAGCTAGCCCATTGTTTACTGCCTGCAAAGTAAGTGTGGTCACTTATGTCTGCAAGAAATTTAAAGATACTCAGGGAAGAACATGACATAAGGCTATCACTCTTACAGTGAAATTAGAGCTTAGGAATTTTGATAATGACGAGAAACTCATAGCTATAACCTGTGTATTTAACCCTTGGGCTGCACTGCATTGCACTGTATTGTACCAGTATCTTGATCCACATGCCACTGGACCGGCAGAGATTTTGGTGGCGCCATTGCAAATTTCCCTAATTTCAAGACTTTTTTCATGGATGTTACTAGCAACCAGATGAACACAACTGAAAAAACATATCACCCATCACAGTCACCAGTGAATTGTCAAAAGAGAGTGTAATTGTGTGGTCAAGGCAGGAAGCTAGAATTGCTTAGCAACTACTGAAGTCTGATTTATAATAAATAATGTGTCATGCATTAGTATGTATATCATTGATAAAGATGAGTTTTTTCATTATTGATATGAATAATGCTCTCTGTGTTACCAATAGGTGGTTTCATAAATGTGTGATATAAAGATATATATAGATTATATGCAAGAGATTTATAAAATCACTAATGGGAAAAAACAAAATTTTGTTTAATATGTTTAGGTGTATTGTATGTAAAATGAAATCACACCAAGATAAACCTCATAATCATCATATACTTATAAATAAGGACCATCTATGTCACTAGCCAGGACCCTCCCTATCAGCTCAGTACCCTTTTGCACCAATGTAGAGGAAGTTACACCACTCTTTTGGGTACTTTCTTCAATGATATGTGATACAGAAATATTCTGTAAGAGAAAATGATTTAATTTTTCTTATTGGGTGTGTTATTTCTAACATATGTTACAGGGTAGGGATTGCAAAAACAATTTTTAAGAAAGAAGGTTACACAGCTCAACAAGTTTTGATGTGGATGAAACTGACATTTTTAGAATTTAATTCAAGCTATGAAATTGATTAGCAAGTTAGAAAAGATTGCTTTAGGGTTCAAGACAACTGAAGATTGCATGACTCTTAGAAGGAATGCTGAAGGAGATTTTAAGCGTAAGCCCTTGCGTAAAAAAAGAAATGAGGTGGTGTATGAAAGATGTGGTATGGCAGGGAAAGCAGAGAAAAAGGGAATGAATTATGGAGCAATGGTTTGGGTGAATCATAATACTTTGAGGTGGTTTGGGCATGTTAGAAATAACAAAGAAAAGATGATAACTTGTCAAGGAAGTGCTTAAATCCTTTTATTTCATTACTTCTGATAGAGTACCATTTATTACTACCACTATCATGTGACACTGCTGTCAACCTTTTCTTGACATATTTGCTTGTCCTTCAGCTATTATCAAATTCTTTGCTGCATATTCTGATGATCATTATTTGTATAACAAGCAGTGTTATTACCAACAAAAGCAATTGGTTGGGCAGGTGCAGGAAGAGGTTAAGATAACATTACTTTGGTCTACCTCATTGCATCAGATATTGAACTGTCCAAGCCTAAGCTTGTAGAATTTTGAATATTATATTTTTGTTGGAGCATGTAGAATCTTTATTATAATTATTGTATCTACATATTCATCACTCTCAAATTCATCTTTACTCGGCCTTCTGAGAATAAAAGAAATATTGGAAATACAGAAGTAAACCAGTCGCTTGCACAACCTCCAAGAGATACTTTACTTCGATTTTGTCTGCTAACATACCTGAGTTGGAGCTTTTTTCTTCATTAGATGAGGAATTACCTTCATGTGTGTGTTTTCATAGTTACCACTGCCATATTCAACATCACTCAGCAAATTAGGGGTGAGAAAATTAGTGGAAAAATGAGCAAAAATAAGGTAGATGCATACACTTCCTCAGAGAGACTTCTCATCATGTTGTCTGCAGATATAGATAACTGCTTGTAATGCCAACTATTGAGAGATATGACACCTACTATGGTCGTGTTTTGCGAATGATAGAAAACATATCTGGACCCCTATATGAGTTATTGCTGCTGCTGATTTTTAGAATATGTGACCTGAGTTAACTCAGAATATTGATTATTTATACAAAAACTCAGCTCTAGTATATGCAGGAAAGTAAGGGAAAGGGTTCAATGTCATCTTCATTACTTGTGATAGAGCAACAATTGCTGAATGAGATTCTTCAAGGGGTGATATAGATGGGCCAAGTACCCCTCCCTTTACCTCCTAGTAATCCTCACTCACTCCATTTTACTCAAGCAATGCCTCAAGCTAATATCAACACCTTTTTTAATAAGATTTTATTGAATATCTTTTGAATTATGTCAGAGTTTGGCATATAGGTGGTAAGCCATTTTATTTACAGCTCATCCATAAGGGAAATTTTTCTCAAGAACATAACACAACTTACAACAAGGGTTTTAGTTGCTCAAATTAAGGTGTTTTGACTTGCAGTAACTCTCTCAGGACAGTAACCCCATCCTACAATGGAGTGTTGGTGTTAGTAATATCTTTTATTGATTATTTATAACAATTAACTAAAACAATAGCATGTCTCATATGTCTGTTGGCTCTGGTTTGTGTAACATCATTCTCAAAACAGAAATATTCTACACAGATTTCTATGAAACATTTGTGAACATTTAAGAAGTTGTAAGGCAAAATGCAACCCTGACAGTGACTTGCCCCTGGCATTGTGAAATGCTTAGAAAGACGGCCACATCCACCAGGTGGCACCACAGGTCATGAAGTGTGGTGAAGTTGTGTATTTGTAGGAAGAGGACATAGCAATCAAGGAGTAAGTGTTTATTGTCTTCACTGTGGTATTTACTTCATAGGCAGTGGTGTATTTTGAGGTATGTAGAGTGTGTTTTTAAAGTGGTGTGGGGATTGGCTATGTCCAGATTGTAGTCTAGAAAGCGTACTCATATCTGTTTGGGGTTTCAAGTAAGTGTATGTCTGATGGGGGGGGATTTGTACAACTGAGTTAGGAGGGGATTTGTTAAGTGCTTTTCAGGTCATTTTGGTGTACATATATTTTGATGTGTTGAGGTGGGTGAGACCTGTGAACATAAGCTGTAGAAATGTGAGTCGAATGGTAAGCTTTGTATTTGTATTTGGCATTGCTAGTTAGTTGTGGAATGGTTTGGATGAATAGGGTTTAGTGCTACTGCAAATAATGTGCCAAGCATAATGAGATCAGATATTATAGGGAATATCTTTGGTTCTCACATTTCGGTGACCTCTGTGTAAAGATTCACCCAACCCCCAACAAATATAAAGGTGACAACACACAGACTCTGAAAATACCACACAAGCTCTAATTAGCTGAACTCCTAACTCAGTCTTAAACTCCAGCCCATCAGAAACTGCCTTCTCAGATGAGTCACATTCTCTGGACATCATTCACCACTGCAACACTTTATACACAGATTTTATAAATCCTAAGACCCTTATTGCCCAAGAGGTGACTACTATAAAGAAGACACCAAGCATTTACTACTCAGTTGTACTGCACTCTGAACTTTGATTCGAGGGTGAAATTGCAGAAGTTGGTGACTGAATTTGGAAAAGTGTGTGAAAGGAGAAAATTGAGAGTAAATGTTAATAAGAGCAAGGTTATCAGGTTCAGTAGGGTTGAGGGACAAGTGAATTGAGATGTAAGTTTGGATGGAGAAAAATTGGCAGAAGTGAAGTGTTTTAGATATCTGGAAGTGGACTTAGCAGCAAATGGAACCATGGAAGCAGAAGTGAGTCACAGGGTTGGGAGGGGGTAAAGGTTTTGGGAGCAGTGAAGAATGTGTGGAAGGAGCGAATGTTATCTTGGAGAGCAAAAATGGGTATGTTCGAAGGAGTAGTAGCTCCAACAATATTATATAGTTGCGAGGCAAGGGCTGTAGGTAGGGTTGTACGGGGGAGAGTGGATGTTTTGGAAATGAAATGTTTTTTTCTGAAAATGTAGATGGTTATTAATTCTTGCATTGGGTTAGAGCCTGCTGAAGATGTGTATATAAAGAAGTTAAGGAAAAATGCAGTTTACCATATAATTTTATCAAATATATTTTGGATGTTTTCATCTGAAGATTGCTGTTGCTCAGTATGACTTCCAGTCATGTCACATATTGTTTTCTGTGATTTTTTCTCAATATTTACATGGTAATTTATTTATGTATTGATTAAAAACGACTAAAGAGGATTGTCTAAAAAAGATAAGTGAAAAGACATTTACTGCATTACTTTATTGATTGTAAGTTGAATCAAATGCAGGCATGTGTCAGTTAAGGATTCCATCTCGGCATGACATATCCCTGAAAATAGCCAAAATATACCAGAATAACACTGTTTATGCCATCCAAATTGCCTTGTTTGTGTTTAGATAAGTTGGTAGAACAATGTTTGATATGAAATAAGAAAAGATTCATTGCCAACATTTTGCCCACATGCTCCTGCCATATTGGTCCCACAACCACCAAGATCATCATAAATGCTGAAAAAGCAAAGTAAGGGGAAATGATTATGATGAAAGAACATCATATGAAAATAATAGCGCAACTAAGAATCAGGTGACATACTCCTTAATTAACCCAGAGAGAAATTAGAACTCAAGATGGAAGTGTATTGGTTGGATACCTTACCAGTGTGCTTACAGTGGGAGTACAGTACCATCACATGTTTTTATTAGATTTCTCCTCATGTAAGTTGAGTATGTTATTAGGAGAGGCTGACATATAGTTATTTACGTATTCAGAAAAATATTGGAAAAATTTGATCATAGATTTGGAATTACTTTGTATCACTTAGATCAACTTGGGTTTAAAGCATTCAACATATAACATGTAAATTGAGTATTAGATTGCACTTTTCATAACTTTTTGGACAGTTTTCATTGGTAGGTTTTTTACCTAATTGTAGTTATCTACATATCTACAAATCGATGGAAGTCTTTCCCTCTCATAGTTGTTAGTAACCACTTAAAAAATTATCAGTAAGATGGTAAGGTAAATTATATTTTCATGCATGTTTTCTACACAATTCTGTTCAGAGCATTGAGAAAAGAATTTGAAAATTACAATTTACTGGTATCATTTTATCAAATATAAGTTTGAAACCAAGGCAGGCAGGAGCACGGTAAGGATTTCACCTCCTTAGTATGAGAAACCTTGAAAATAGCTGAAATATACCAGAATAACTATATCCATGCCTTCCATATTGTCTGATTTCTGTCAGACGAGCTAGTGGAACATTGTTTTGATATACAGAAAGATTCATAGCCAAAGAAAAACAGTTATTTTACTTAGTGCTGTCATCAGATCATTCTCCCATTGTTAGTACTGTTAGTGTTTTCTACACCATTTGTACCACAGGGTTTTTGCAACCCCTTAAATGAATATGTACAGTAAATCCATTAAATTGAATGTAACCTATTTCTGTGACGCATTTAAGTTCACATGCTTTCTTATAACTCCTCTATCACTGTAGGGTTTAGTGTGTGGTACAGTGGTTGGACGGTGGCACCTGGCAGCTTGGGAACACTCTCCAGGCAGTTGGAGACAGGAGTCAGACTGAGATAGAGGTAATGCCACTCCTCTCCTGTGAAAGGATACTTCTTAATAATAAAGTGTGGACGGACTACCTACTTTCATCGTATCTCTTTTATGGCCCAGTGGGTAGGATTTGAACCTATCCTATGCAGGAAAATCCGAAGTTATTGCAAGGCTTCTTCAGGAGATGGGGCAAACCCAAGGAAATCACCTTGTACGGGGGAGCCAGTCTAGACAGCAAGGAGATGGAAGCTTTCTACAAAAGTGGGGAATCATGGCCCCCATCTCCTCAGCCCACTTCCCCCAGTCTGATGGATGTGCTGAAGCAGTGTAAAGTCAGCCAAATGAGTGTCGAGGAGCGACATGAGTGTTGGTGGTATCCTGCACAACAGCAAAGCAACTCAGGACATGCTCCAATATTTCAACACCACCCTAAGAGAGGGGGATAAGTCACCCGCACAGCTGACGGCAGGAATAAAGTTGCGAGATGGTGTCCCAGCACCCAGGCAACCATATCTGATAAACCGGTGATGGAGAATTGCGCTGCGAAACCGGAGCAGGCCGTAGCAGCGAGCTAGGGTCTTGTGCAGGGTGGCCCAGCAGGTGATGCCGCTATGCTGCCACAGCTGTCCGTGGGCACCTCTGTCTGCATGCAGGATGTTGCTTTGAATGTGTGGGACAGATCGTGTGCAGTAGTGGAGGTGAAGCTGCATAGACAGTACTCAGTGAAGCTGGATGGCGCAGGCTGCCTGTCTGCGAAACCAACGTCACCTACGACCCCAAGTTTTGCTGATCCCCACGACACTTGTGGGTCAAGGGAAGTACCCACCAGCAGTGGCTTTGCCCCCAATTGTGGTGACACCCAGCCTCATGTGGCGACACCCTCACCTTGTGACACTTCTCCGCACTCTTGGAATATTATGTTTAACATTTGTCGTGGCTCCTGCAAAGAGTGAACACCAATTTATGTCATTTTTGTTCTGCTTTCTTGTAAAGGAAGTGTATTGTTGCTGAGCAGTAATTTGTGTGTTTATTTGCCTCGTTCCTGGTTGAATTTTAATTTCGTTTTTTTTTTTCCATTTTTTTTTGGTTTTGTTGTAACGAAATGTCACATTTAGTTACCAAAATCTTGTAAGGGGGTGTAGGGTTTAGGTATGATAGTTTGGCAGCCGGGTGCCAGCAGTGTGGGAATGCTTGCCGGGCAGTTGGTGGTAGAAGTCGGACTGAGATAGAGGTGATGACATGCCACTCCTGTGAAAGGATACTTCTATATATTAAAGTGAGGATGGACTACATGCTTTCATTGCACCTCTTACAATCACTTGATGCCATATTGAATAGTAAGGATTGAAAGGTTATTTGATTTATGAATAAAGTCACAATTCTGAAATAACAGAAATACTTTGTATACAACCTGACTGCACGATAGCTTGAGCCAAACTCAGACCAAAACAAAGCAAGCCTATCCTATGATACTAAAAACAAGTGTGATATGAAATGTGCATGCTGTGGCATGTGAAATTTTTTATTTTCTAAGAATTTTTTGAAAATATTAATGTACTGTCTTATTATTTCCTGTTAAATCCGAAATCCATATCCATATCAAATCCATATCAATGATGTAAGGTTTGTGTGTGAGTAAGAAGACATGAGAGTGAATGGTTCCCAATTAAGGTTGGTCTATGGTAAGGTGTGTGATGTCACCATGGATGTTTGATTTGTTTATGGATGGGATGGTGAGGGAGGTGAATGCAAGGGTCTTGGAGAGAGGGGCGAGTATGCAGTGTCTTGGGAATGAGAGTGCCTGGGGAGTGAGTCCATTGATGTTAATTGATGATACAGCACTGTTGGCTGATTTGAGTGTGGAACTGCAGAGTTGTTGACTGAATTAGGAAGAGTGTGTGAAGCAGAAAGTGTAGAGTGAATATGAATAAAAGCAAGGATATTAGGTTCAGCAGGGTTGAGGGACAAGTTAGTTGGGATGTAAGTTTGAATAAAGAAAAATTGAAGGGAGTGAAGTGTTTTGGATATCTGGGAGTGGACTTGGACGTGAATGGAACCATGGAAGCAGAAGTGAGTCACAGGGTGGGGGAGGGGGCGAAGATTGTGGGAGCAGTGAAGAATATGTGGAGAGAGAGAGATGTTATCTCAAAGGGTAAATATGGCTATGTTTGAGGGAATAGTAGTTCCAACAACATTATACGGATGCAAGGCATAACCAATATGAGCATTTTAAGGAAATTTGTGTGTTACTGTTGTGAGCTTGTGATCATGTCAGTGATGGTGAAGAAATTTAATGATAACGGCAGCACCACTATACTGACCTGTATGAAACGCCCTGGGAAGGCCAGAAAAACCTCTCCATGTGCTTTAAATTTCCTGAAGTGTCAAGTGGATGCTGATCCATGCTTGAGTGCAAGAGAGTTAAAAGATAAAACCCTAAACTGCTCAATGATGTATTGGTAAAGACAGTGCAAAGCTGCTTACACAAGGACCTTAACCTACTGAAGGTGGGCGACATCATGTAATGTTAGTACAGTAGAAGCTGGGCAACATATGTAACATTGGGCTGTTTTGCTTTGTAATTTTTTTTTTTCTTTTTTTTTTTAATTTGGCAGTGGCATCACTGTCATCTACTATCATGGCCTTTGTTTACCTGTTCCTGTAAACAGCTACCCATGCCCACCCATCCATGGTCAGCGCCAGTATTATCTGTTATCTAATGTTCATGCAGTAGAAGGTGGGCAATGTTACATAATGTTGGGCTCTTTTGCGTCATAATTATATGGTGAAACTGGGTGATCTGGCATTTCTGACATGTAAGTAGATGTGCATAGCAGTTGTAAATAAATGCATAAATGAAAAATTTAGTGTAAAACAAAAGTGATCGCAGAGTCCCTTAGGCTTGTCCCAGGTGTGCCTGATAAGCTGCTCACCTCGGGACCTCCCATGCTATTCCTCCTCTCCTCCCACAGCCAGCTATGACTTGGTATCACTTAATACCTCTTACCTTCATTTTTTATCCAAATCTATCTATTTGTTTATGTATAGGCATCCTTCTTAATACTTTGTTATTCCTAAAATATGCCACCTTACACGGATGTATAAAAAAAAGTTGCCCACCTTTAATAGGTTAAGTACTGAAGCTGCAGGCTGTGTCCCAAACTGCTCATAATCTGTAGGAACCAGAAGAAAAGAGTCGATTTTTTCAAGAAATATGTAGTGTGGGATATGGCTAAGTTCATAGTGTGTTGTGAAAACTGTTTTTGTGATTGGTGGGCATGTGCACAGGTGACCAGGCTGTGATACATTTGACCTCAATTTCATTGCAAGCACTGTAGAGTTCCCTGTTTTGCTTATGCTATGGGATTGTTTCAGTTATTATGGTGTTCTGGTCCTTGTAGTATTCCTAAGAATAAAGTTATTAACAAATACAGTTACCTCGAGTTGTTGTGTGACCATATTCCAGATTTGTTCTGAAAGTGCAAGGTTGCAGGTTGGGACTTTCTGCCACATTACACCAAACTAGTCACTGATTAGCTTAAGGACTGTTTAGTGGAGTTTTCAGTGACTGGCCCAAGACTTCATTGGATTTGAATCAAATAGAAAAATTGTTGGTGCAAATGACGATGAAATTACATAATAGAGGTACTTTGTTACCACCTAAGCTGGAGGCGGTTATTCATGAAATTTGGGGAGATTTGGACCCTGGATTTGGATGCATTACACAAGAGAGCTAGGGAATGAAAGTGAGCTCATGTAGAGTTTCTTCATGTGTTTCTGACACTATCTTGCTAACCTGGGAAATGATGATCAAACATGAAAAAACAAAGATATATGTTGATATTTTTATGACTGTAGATTTATCCATATGTACATGTAAATTAAATTTCCATTGAATCATTACATAAAGCTTTAATAATTAAGGACCTAATACAGTAAAACCCTTGTTTTCTATATTTCATGCCAGCGAAATGCTCAAAACTATTTTTTTCCCCAATTTGGTTCGCAACCCTTTATAATAAAAAATAAAATGGTGCACACACAATGCTACAGAAATTAGTGCACTCACCCCTTGGTGTTTTGTGGTACTGATAATCGTTTACAGTCTCCTGTGTGTTCTCTGGTATGGTGTTGTGTGTTGGTCTTGCACACTTGTGTAATTTGTGCAATCTGGATTACTATTGTGGACAATGGCAAGTATTAAGAATTCTCAGTTCCTTGAAGCCATCCATGTCTCTCACAGAATGCTAGAGGAACAACATTATGAATCTCAAAAAGAAGATGGAGTTTTTCAAGAATCAGGCTAAGGGCGAGTCCAAGAAAGCTCTTATGAGGAACCTCAACATTATTTGGTTATTGCCTACACATATTGATATCTCCCACTTGTAAAGTATTTACAGATTTGTAAAAAAATTTAGACTATTGCATTTTCTGAAATATTTGATATGTTGAAGACCTTTGAGTAAACAAAATTTTTTTTATCTGAAACAGCTGATTTCCCAAGCATCTCAGACAATTGAGGCTTTACTATGTTATACTTTGGTACTGTTCATAACATTTTGATTAGATATGTCCAGAAATGATCATTGATATTTGTATATTGGCATAGGAATACTTAATTATATTCAAATTATTTAGATTTTTAGCAAAAACACTACAGTAAAGAAACATATTTTGAACTCGTTCTTTTTCCTAGACATTTGAAATGAAAATTACATTACTCTAATTGTCTAGCATTTTAAAATCTAACTGAACTGATTACACTGAATCTGTATTTCTGCATTGAAAACATTGGATAAACACCTTACTGTAGTCATTACACACATGCTCACCACAAGTACCGTAAACTGTCTTCCTTTTGCAGTACTGTGACCACTGACTATGATGCTTCATTTTGAGGTTAGGGTTTTTTTGAAGGTCCTGCAGCTACCAGTGAAATTCTTTTGATTTCTTCTCTGAGCTCTTTCATCAGTTTCGTGTTCTGCAGTCTTCTCTGGATACAGTTTTGTATGAGATCCATATATATTTTCTTCACGAACATGCAACAGTGTAGCTTGTTCACAATTTTGTGAGAGTAAAGGATATATGAATTAATGCCTGCAATGTGAGAAGAGTGAAGGGATCAACGTTGGTTGTTTCATGATGTGGTATACATCACTGACATCTGATTTATTGTCAACTCCTCTGGGTTAGTAAAATTGTCAATTTCTAGTTTCTTCTCATCACATGATGTTGGGTCAGTTTTTGGAGCATGGTGCGTGCTTCTCATGAGAACAACGTTTTTCCTTTCTAAGGAATATTTGACACCATTGTTACATAACTTTCCAAACCAACCTTGGATACCTCGGGAAGTCTTCGAGGGTCTTCACTCCCACAACCTGGGCTGGGACCAAGCTGCTGGAATGGTTCATTGGTGTAACCAAGCTGTTAGAAGCCACAGCCCTCAAGCCCGCATATCCCCCACAGCCTGGCTAGTCTGGGACACCTTGTAGGTATTGTCCAAAGCACTCTTCATCTTTTCTACCATGTATCCTGTTGTTTCTGATGGTAAATGGCAAGGTTTTGAAGAGTTGTGGGCCTTGCATGTTTTAAGGTGCTTTCTCTTTTTGTGCATGTTGTACCTATAGATTTCAGAGGTAGTATTTTGCAAAGTCTTCCATGCCTGTTGTGCTAGTAGGATGGTATTTCCAATTGTAAGTTGGGAACCATATCTTCTAAGATTTTGCAGGTATAGATGATGATATACCTCTCCTGTTTGTGCTTCAGGGATTATAGCCTCAGAAATTTCAGTCATTCTGAGTTTAGTTCCTGTACCACATTGATGTAGGCTGTAAAAAATCTCTGGACACTTCCAGATCCACAATTTTACCCACCTTGTAGAGTGATGTTAAAGAATAACACTATTCAGTTCATAAAAGAAGTCTGTTTAGCCATTTATTTTTCTCAAACTTTTTTTGGCTTATTGAATACCAGTTGATATTACCTTTTTAGAGTCTTTTTTAGAGTTTTAGAGTCCCTACCATAATCCCGTTATCTTCAGTCTGAAATGAGAGTTTTCTTGATGCCCAATTTTTCTAACAAGTTTCTGCTAAAGCAAATATTGCTTGCTATATTGCATGTATAACCTCTGATAAATCCTGTTGTATAAGACATGAAATAGAAAAGGGGTGTAAATCCAAAAATATACATGAGTACTATAGTTTTTTCTCACCCCTATCTACAAGCAATGTGTGAGGATCTCACGCTGACTGGTCCAGAATTGGGAGAATCTAGATGCAAACTCATTGTTCAGTATCTGGAAGAAACCAGAAAGGTGTTAAGTGTTGCCATATGTGGATGAGATTTGTGATATTATTTGGGTATGAAAAAAACCATGAAACTAAAGAAGGGTTAGATATCGAAATAGGAAATTGGAAAATTATTTCTCTTATGAATTGAAGGAATGTCATAAGGGAATAGTAAAACAACAAATAAACAATTGGTTTACTCCCCTACTTACCCAAGGAGAAAAAAAAAATTTGTGGTTAGAGTACATTGTTAAGATATCTTGTCAGTATTCTTGTTGTGGGAATTCTCAACATTCTACTCCTCAAATTATCTATTTCTTTGATAAAAAGTGAGGAGTGTACCATTTGCATTCTTGCACACTTGATCACCATTTCCCACGTTAGCAAGGTAGCACCAGGAACAGACAAAGGCCGCATTTGCTCCCACCCATTCTGTAGCTGTCATTTGTAATGTACCGAAATCACAGCTCCCTATTCACAACCAGGTCCATTGTTTACCGTGGTCACTTCACATTCTCTGGTTGAGTCCAGTGACTGTATATTTACCCTTGTATATCACATTGTTCCAAGTCACTACTCTCTACATGCCTTTCACCTGTCTGCATGTTCAGACCTCGATCACTCAAAATTTTGTTCACTCCATCCCTCCATTTTCAGTTTGGTCTTCCCCTCTTTCACCTTGTTCCCTCCACTTCTGCCATATATATCCTCTTTGTGAACCTTTTCTCACTCGTTCTATCCTTATGTCCAAACCATATCAGCACACCCTCTTCAGCTTTCTCAACCATACACATTTTATTACCACACCTCTCTTACCTTTTTATAATGTATTTGATCATACCACAAATTATCCTCAGACATTCATTTTCAACACATCCACCCTTCTCTGCTCATCTTTATCCATAGCCTATGCCATGCACCCATGTAGCATTGTTGGGACCACTATACCTTTAAACATACCCATTTTTGTCGTATCAGATAATGGTCTTTCTACACATTCTTCGGTGCTTCCAGATCCTTCACCCTATGACTCAATTCTTGTTCCATGGTCCCATTCACTGCTTATGCCTTGCACCCATATAACAATGCTGGGATTTGTGTACCATCAAATATACCCATTTTTGCCATATCAGTTAATGATATCTCTTTTCATACATTCTTCATTGCCTCCAGAACCTTTGCCCCCCTTCCCCACCCTTTGACTCGTTTCTGGTTTACATGGTTCATTCACTACCATGTCCACCCAAGTTATCTAGACCATTTAACTTCCTTTTCTTTTTCTCCATTCAAAATCACACCCCAGCTAACCTGTGCCGCAACCATGTTGAATTTAGTAACCTTGCTTTTATTCACATTTACTCTCAACTTCCTCCTATGACACACACTTTTAGGTTCAGTCACCAGCTTCTGCAGTCTGTCACTCAGATCTGCCACCATTGTACTATAATCAGCAAATAACAACTGACTTTCCAGGCCCTCTCATCCCTTACAGGCTGCATACTTGCCTCTCTTCAAGACTCACATTTACCTCCTTTAACATCCCATCCATAAGCATATTAAATAGCCATGGTGGCATCACATTCCCTGCCACAGACCCTCCTTCACCTGGAACCACTCATTCTCCTCTCCTCCTGCTTGTACACTTGCCTTACAGCCTTGATGAAGACTTCTTGCAGCTTTTAGCAGCCTTCCCCCTCATAGTATATACTCTTAAGACCTGCCAAAAAGCATTCTTATCAATGCTGTCATATGG
>JAUUDY010631719.1:0-16660 GCA_032361765.1 Panulirus inflatus | reverse complement strand
GCACAGAGATAAGAAGCCCTTAAAACAGTTGCTTCCATCAGATTCTGGGTCTTCAATTTCATATTCAGAGTTTGATTCAAACTGTGCAAGGGCATCATCAAGTCCATCTTCAGATGATGTCCACATGCACATATGCAAATGAGCAATGTGATGGAACTGAACAAACATGGGGTGTTTATGAGCCTAAATATCCAAAACTATAACAACACACTTTTAAAACAAAACTTCACACCCCTTTTACAGAGGGATGAGATGTTTGTTGTATGCACTGAGGGGCATTTATTGTGAGAAACAACAGCACTTCACTCTCAAATATTCAAAAGTTTGAACTAGTAAAATATAAAATACACCAATGAACACTATATAATCACTTTACAAACAGGCTAACATTACAGCACACTGGAAGGCAGGGGTGTATAAGATGGAAAAGTACAGATTTTTAAAGGGCTAGTGCACAGCACCTTGTGGCTTGGTAAATCATTGCACGTGCTACATAGGGTTACCATATATCACAATAAAGATGGATTACCATTAGAAATCAGGCTGTGAGGAGACATATCAAAATTTTGGGTGTCAATTGGAATTACTCTAGTTTTTCATCCGAATGATGTGACTGTGGCATCAGGTAAAAATTGGATAAGACTAGATATTGATGTGACAATTGCATCATGGTGTATGAGGGTGTTAATAATAATATCCCAGCCAATGTCAAGTACTCATTAAGTGACCAGTCCTTAAGGGAAATAAACTGAGTTGGCTGTAGGATAACAACCCTCTCCAGTATTTGAACCCCGGCTTACTCACTCATTTTTCATAATCAGTGATACCAACCACTACAACTTAGAAGCATGGTACGTTATGGCAATGCTTCAAGTTAATCAAGCTTACAGGTTTGTGACAGACATCAAATGATGATAATTAATCACAGACAACAGACAAGTGAAAAGAAACAGTTTTCAATACTACTGCCCCAATGCCTCTTACCTGTATGACCTCGGATATGATAAACCAGTGAGTTTTTGTGTGTGAAGACCCTCGGACACATTGTGCAAGTATAACCACCTTTTACTGCCTTTCCTATTTTGATCTTTTTTTTTGGTGCTCCCTTATTCTGTGGTCCTTCTTCTTTATGTTCAATCTTCCTATGTGTCATTAACTTTGTTTTGGACTTGAAGACCCTGTAGCAATCCTCACAATTAAACTCAGGTGGATTTTCACTATGCTCAGACTGAACATGGGAGTCAAGTGCCATCTGTGTGCGGTAACTCTTGGGACACGCAACACATGTATAGGGCTTTTCAATGGAATTGGTTTCATCTTCCTCTATATGAGTAACTTTTAAGTGAACCTCAAGCATACTCTCTTTCCGAAAAGTTTTGTTGCACAATTCACACTTAAAATGTTCTCTAGAGTGAACTAGAAAGTGCTCTTGAAGAGCCTCTGCACTTTCAAATTCTCCACCACACACTTCACACTTGTGCTTTTTGTATGGTTCATAATGACCTTTTAAATGTTC
Source organism: Panulirus inflatus (assembly GCA_032361765.1). Classification (NCBI taxonomy): domain Eukaryota; kingdom Metazoa; phylum Arthropoda; class Malacostraca; order Decapoda; family Palinuridae; genus Panulirus; species Panulirus inflatus. Next base: position 15,144 of record JAUUDY010631719.1, on the reverse strand, counting down.
AAAAAATTTGAGCTGACTATCAAATCCCTTTCCACATAACTCACAGTTGAAAGGCTTAGGTTTAATTGGAAGAGGTGTGTGAGTTTGTTTATGGGCTGTAAACTGCTGCTGATTGGTAAACTGCTCTCCACACTGAGCACATTTATAGCACTTGACATGCTTTTTTGTTGCTTTCAGTTTTTTTGGAATTCTTTTTTTGTGTGGCAAGGATTTCTTTCCATCAGTGTTATAATTGCCACTTGTCTCTGGGTCTTCATCATTAGAATCCAGTTCCTCCTCTGGTGGGTCCTCCTCCTCCAATACTTCTTCCAATGGGTCCTCCTCTTCATATTCTGCACCTATAACCATTGCTTCCACTTTGACTAGTTGTTCAGGAAGATGAGGTAATATTTCTTCCTCCTTTAAGTTTTGATTTACATACTCAACATACTCTGGTCTACGGCGGATGGGGCGCCCACTGCGAGACACAAGAGGCATGTGTTGAGTAGTATGTTGCTGTTGCTCTTGATCATCATCTTGACTACTCTGATCTGTCTTTGGAATTTGTTGCTGAAACTGTTTCTGCTGGTGTTGCTGTTGTAACTGTGACTGCTGTTGCTGGTGCTGATGTTTTTGGTGTTGCTGTTGTTGCTGGATGTGTACTTGTGGTTGGATTTGTCGCTGTTGCGGCTGCTGAAATTGGAATGCCTTTTGCTGCTGCTGCTGCAACCTGTGAGGATGTTGTAACTGTCTTTGTTGATGCTGCTGCTGCTGTTGTTCTTGATGCTGTTGCTGAAGCTGTCTCTGTTGCTGCTGCTGCTGCTGTTGTTGTAGCTGCTGCTGCAACTGTCTTTTCTGAAGTTCTAGTTTATTTGGTTTCCGGTAATCATGTAATGCATGAGGCAGACCATCATGATCAAGCTGAACAAGATTTGCTGTTGTAACATCTGGAAGAATATGGTCCAATTCTTGATCCTGTGTTTGTTGTTGTTGTTGCTGCTGCTGCTGTTGTTGTTGCTCTTGCTGTTGGAGATATATATCGGAATAAGCTCTTTCTAAAAGCTGAGCTTTAGGGGTCTGGTGCTCATGTCGGGCATGATGAGTGCTGGAAATTGAAGGAGCAGCAGTAGTGGTTGGGTTAATAACATCAAAATACAGTTCCAGGGGAGCAGAAGCTGGGGCTCCTTTAATAGTTGCATCATTCATATCTACAAAGGCAACATTGTCTACAGAAACAAGAGCATCTGGAAATTTGGCTTGCTGATCATCTTGGAGAGGCATCTGAGTCACATATTCCAAGCTGCCATAAGAATCTTGAGTACTACTTCCTGCAGTAGTAAATGTCACTGCTGGACTAACGTTACTTAGTGCACGAGATCCCTGGGCAATGACACCTTCTAGGAGTGTTTGGGTGCTGCCAGAAGATGCAGGAGCATAATGCTGAGGTGTTGCACCCAAAGAAGTCAGACCACTGGTGCCAAGGGTTCCTGAAGGCCCATGAAGCCCCAGCTGGTCTAGGGGTGCTGCATCCATCTTAGGTAAACTGACAATATTCATTTCTAAAGATCCGCTGCCTCCCAAGATGCTGCCATCTTCACTTTCTGACATCACTTACTCCTGCAATACAATAGAAATCCTTTAAAAATTATTTCAAATACTTATGAAAAAAAATTTAATTATAGTTTTAGCAAAACAGGTCTCCCTATTCATTCCCTACCTTTAAGAAACACCTCAATGGTGTCAATGGAGTACAATAAGATCAATAGTAAATTTAGAATGGTAAATATAAGCTGAGTTCACACTACACTTTGAAAATGGGAGTCAACTTCTTCCCTTAAATTCAGAGGACATTATAAAAAAAACAGTGAAACATGTCCTCAACATTTACTTTACTTAAACCTTACAGTTAAGTGCTCCTGATTATATATGGCCACCCAATCTGCCAACATCTTAAACAAGTGTGCAATGATAATTCACCAGAACATTTTCTACGTGGCAGGACAGTACCATCAGATGTGTTACAATACTCTTAGGTCAGACTGTTAGCTATTGCAACTTAAAAACATACATAACCATTGTAACCTGACTGGAAACATACAGCACATCTTTGATACTAACCACTACTTTGTTTTTTGTTATCTGCACATATACAAACAAGCACTACACGTGTAAGTCATACTGTTATCTTGGTTTTTAATGCCAATGGTTACAAATGACAGAAGTACTCCCTGTGGTTTGAAAATGAATGAAAAACAGAGGCAAGCAAAGCAAATAAAGAAAAATTTAAGTTTTGAAGGATGAAAATATCTTTCTCTCTGGGGCAGTCTCACAAATTTGAGAGAATCCCTTAGATCCCTAGGATTAGGACCCTATCAACCCTTGCCTTCTCGTGAGATAACTGCCTCTTACATCACTAAACCACTCTCTTAGTGGAGCAGCCAGCTTACTTGGTCCAGGACCTGCCCTTGACCTATCAGTGACCCCCATCCTGATGATGACATCAATGACCCACTTGCTTTCAGGATCAGTACCAGACACCATCCTACTCAAAAGTCTCAGATCATGAATGTAAACTTAACACTAGTAACTGCTGTTTATGAGAAAGGTTATTTGAAAGAACAAAGGGGTAGGCATGGCGATGCAAGATACTGCCCCAATAAAGTTTCTTGTTCTTCAAAACTTGCCTCTCTCTCCAGAGTCTGGAAGTCCCATTAGGCTGAGAGCATACCAATATGAAGGAGGAGAATCAGAGAAACACTTTCTAATGGGAGGATAAACAAAGGCAAAAAACTCACTTTTAGTTACCAATGGATCCATACGTCCCAAAAGGTAGTAACCCCAGTGCCAAAGAGAGTAGGCACATCATGTCTCTAAGGTTTCGCCTTGGAAAATGTTTGAGGAATGCCAGAGACCTCTTTCGTTTATTTCCTCTAAAGAGATTTTTCTCAAGATGGCATTATATTATAGGCTCTAGCATACAAGCCAGGATGGGTTAAAAAAAAAAAATTTGTAATCCAAGTTGAGATGTTCCCTTTAATGTAATTAGTGATTTCTTCAAAGTCTGCTCAAGACTTAGATGACCATAAAAAATGATTCTCTCCAGTCAAAGTTTTTCAGAATAGTCACTTAAGGGGTATTTCTAAACAAACCATTATAAAAAAGTTAAAAGGTTCTTTTATGTATGGACATTGCGTATCTCAATAACTCTCCTTCCTGAGCCTGGAGCTACATGGGTTTTCCTGAAAGATAGAGAAGCTTAACTGCCAGTAAAAATCTTCGCTTGTAAAAAACCAAGTACTTCTGACAGATTCCATTTGGACTGTTGTGGAGAAGCAACGAGTATTCACAAAATAGGGATTTAAAGGTTAAGAAACCTCTTCTCTCCAAGTCACTGTCTCACATTCAGTAAGATATTCCTTGAGGAATACAGGTTCAGGATTATTCCTAACTACATAATATTGGTGAGGAAGCTCTATTCCACTCACCCTTTCTTATCAATCTTCTTATCACAATTCTCAGCAAATCAGCAGTGGCCACCATGTTGACATCACCAAACCAACCATTTAGAGCTAACAATTCACTGACTATGGTGCTAACCCAGGCAGTCACAAAAGGTGCACAGAAAAGATTTTGGAAAAGGATGGGAAGGGTAGGTAAGGCATGCAAAACTGGAAAAATTCCTTGTAGGTTAATGTCTCAGAGAGAAGAGGTTTTTCACCTTTCAAAACCTACATTTCTCCCATTTGCAGCCTGTCCTATGAGCAATGAGAGAATGCTATTATGAAGGGGAGGATTAAAGAAAATACTTTCATATAAGGCTAATCACAAAAAATAAATACTTCTGAAAAACTGAGAGCATACAGGAATCCAACTCTCATGGAGGAGGAATCCACAAAACCCCACATGGTAGATCCATCACGTCTAAACTTTGACACCAATTAACAAAGGTGAAAGAAGAAAGCCAAAAGGCTCCTTTCTGATGAAGGCTAAAGTAAAGAGGACACCTTCACACCATGTGCTAGCATAAAGCCCTGGTTGAACCGAAAAGTTTAGTGATCCACATAGATATTTATCAAAAAAGAAAAAAAAAAAAATCCCGCAGAAATCTCTGGTCTCATGGGATTTAACTGGAAATAAGAAATAATGCTCCCTAAAAGAAATCTTCCATGAGAGGATAATAACGGGATGACTTTTAAATTTGATGATTTTATTCTTGGCTACAAATCGGGGGTTTGGGTTTCTACTGGTGTACAAAAGCTTGCCATAACAAACAAGAACATTCTTGTGTCTGCCACAGGATATAATTCAATCACTTTTTTCTGAGTCCAAAGCTAAAATGAAATGCATTTTCAAAAGAAGACATCTAGGAATTAACGTGCCTGAAAAAATATTGAACTGTTAAAGGTCTAACAAACTTAAATGCTCCCACTTTGGCTGAAGGGAAGAAGCAACCAGATAGAATTTTAAGCAGGTATGTTGTAGTGGCTCTGTGGGCCAAGGCTTCCAAAAGCTTGGTCAACCACAAACCTAATCCAAGTACGACAAAAACCCAAAATATACTGAAATATACCTGATTAACAGAGAGTATGCCATCCACATTGTTCAAGTTGTGTTCATTTGGGCAAGTACAAGAATGTTTGATATAAAAAACAAAGCTTTGTTGCAAATGAAAGAAAAAATAATTATTACATCTTAGTCCTCTCACCAGATCAGTTTCTCTAAAACTAATATAATAAATCTTAAATAGCAAAATAATAAATGTAAACTTGATTACTATTTCTATCTTTGAAATGAAAGATGCCATAAAAGAATAAAAGAAATCAGAAATAACTGATATAGGCCATATCTTCACTACAGAGAAATAAAAAACTTATAGTGGATGCATACAGGTAAGCTAGCAAAACAGCCTAGTTACACCTTGATATTAAAATAGCTAAGTTATAAAGAAAGTTTGGAGCTTTGAATTCACCCAGCTGGGAAAAAATAAGAGTGGGGGTGACCTGATCCAAATTTTTTGACGGATGACACGAAAAGTTCACCATTCTTCAAGATACGAGGGATAGAGCAACAGATGACAAAACATGGTTAATGCAGACGGCACATAGAAATTCATGTCGTGTGATAGAAAATGTTCAAGAGATAGGGCAACATGACTGCAAAATGTCCTTTACATACAGTACAAATTGGTAATTATTTCAAGGGATGACACCATCACCTGTAGGAACACCTCAGCAGCAGACTGAGTGCTCAACACTATCTTACCAACAGACTTTTAACAAATTTGTTACCTCCTGGTTAAAGCCTATTTGTTTCATTATCATTTTTATAGATATTCGTTTATTTAGCTATGTAAGATGTTTAAGTGTATTAGGGAGACCGGTCTAGTGAGAGAACTGAGAAAAATTATTTTTTGACTACAAATATTTCGTCTTCCTGTATTAAACAATTGAACACAACTTAAACAATGTGGATGTCATTTACTGCGCTGTTCTGGTAAAATTTTAACCAACTGGGACATATCTTTTTAGGGCTTTATCACACGCAACCAAACCAGCAATCTTGGCCCTGCCTGGACTGATGGGGAGGATGAAGACCCCCTGAAGTATACTCATATACAGTCAATGCAAATGTCTTCATGAGGAAGATATGAAACTTCTAACAAAGTCTATAATTCAGCAATACTTGAACTGAAATGAGAGGATGATAAAATCTCTTTCGCCCGTAAGTGCAACCAATCTAATTTACATTAGTTTTATTAAAGTAAAAAAAACATGGACCACGTCTCTACACTACAATTCACCCACTATACTTAATAGACTCTAATTCACTACTGATGCCAACAAACAGCTACAGTACGTACAACGAAACTATTTTAAAAGTTCCACCTCAGCCTGGCAACCAGTGTTTGAGGCGCCCGCGGCCTGCAGCACCACACGCTCCCTTCTCTTCCTCCATTTCCCTCAGCGACCAAACCGTAATATCTAGTCAAGGTCATTCCCATGTCGCCTACAGCCTATACACACCCTCCCCTACACTAACCAGCTTTATTTCCAACGCCTAATGAGCTGTCATCACCCTTATCACCGTCGAATGTGGACGTTGACATGTTTGTTTTGACCGAGCATTAGACGCGTTGCCATAATACTTACGGTGGCGGCGAAAACCAGGCTGACAGACGCGAGATGTGACAACAATGGCGAGCAGGCTCACCTGGGCAGACCACCTTTCTATAGTAATAATATTTTCTTCTTTAACATCAAAATACATCGTAAAGTAAGAACATAAAATTTACAGCTCTAATTCTTAAGGTGTTAAGTAAGTAATCTATTTCTGGGAATATTAGATGATGATAATTTCATTTCAATATTTACCCTATGTAGTAATTCACAAATCTATAAAATTAGTTCTCTTATGACAAAGAATACACGACTTTCTTCAGAATATTTATTGAATATGTATTTTACTAAAAGAAAATTTTTTCAACTGAAATACTAAGTTGTATACCCTTTATCTCGGGCTTGGAGAATACAAGCTTAATGATATTACGTATAACATATATATCTTCTCAAGATGTATGCAACCACCTTCCAATGCTAAATAACATTCTATCGAAAGACCCATCTTATGAAAATATCAGTAATTAGAACTACGAAATATTTTTCTAGTATTCTAAGGTGCCATGGCTAATTTTCAAACTTAAGAGAAAAGTTTAGCTCCTAGTTAATATCAGATATGGTTTGATCCAATCAAGAATATCTAAGGAAAATACGATAAACTCGCTAACAATATAGTTGTTAGTTTCGTTGTTGACCATACAAATAAACTAACAAATTGCAGTGTGCTTCAAGTCTCGGACGGAGATTCACTTCATAAATGCATTATAACATAGAGGCCATAACATCGTTCAACACATTGACATACGCTCTAATTCAATGTTACCTTATATATCGGTATTTATGTACACCCGTCAAAATCTTTATTCAAAGTGGACCCTTATGTTAAACATTTAGGCTCGTTTTCATGTAAACACATTATACCTAAACGAAACACATGTTATTTTTGTTAAGTTCTGTAGTGAACTTTGCTTTTCCAAATGAAGTTCAAGAAAAGAACGGGAAATCACCAGGCAGCAAATTTATCGGGATTCCGAACAAATGTGAAGAAACGGAAACAAAGACGAAAGGAAGAGAGAAAACAAAAAAAGGAGAAACGAGCTGTTTATGCCGCCCGCCATAAGAAGAGAACAACCAGTGACTCTGGTGGTAATTACCAGAAGGCAGAGGATAATCCAAACAAAATCAAACGCCTGAAAGCTTTTGTTGATGCTGAGAAGAAGAAATTGAAGGGTAAAAAAAAATCAGATGAAGCGAGATCAAGGTCTCCCAGTAATGCTGGAAATGTCCCAGATCAAAATGTTTCACATTTCCAGGAAGAAGAAACTGAGGGATTTAAAGCATCATCGTCAGTCAGTGATCGCATGGCTAGACTGCAAGAATTTGTCAACCATGAAGCTGGGATCGGCCGTATGAGTGACAAAAAGTCCAAGAACAAAATTGGACCTGAAAGTAAACCGGAAGAAAAGAAAGGAAGTTCCATCAAAGATAAGCAGAAACTAAGAAGTTTACAATGGGGTCTGAAAGAAGATACAAAGGAAATAAATAAGTTAGCAAAACTTTTGGGATATAAAGCTCATCAGAAAAAGAAGATTGCACCAATATTTGCAAATGACTTTGGAGGTCTTTTAAATGATATTGAGGAAGGAAGCATGGCTAACGCAGAGAAATACGAGAAGGATGATAATGATGCTCATGACAGTGATGAAGACTTTGAAAAGGATATGGCTATTGCTCTGGGGCAACTGGATGAGCAAAAGAAAGGAGAAATAAAGGATGTAACAGGAGTAGATACAGATGTAGAAAATGTGTCTAAAGATTTTATGAATGATGACTTTGAGGCGTTTGAAAGTGGACTTCTTGGTGAAGATGAGGAAGTGGATGAAAGTGATAGGGATTATGATCATGATAGTACAGACAACTCTGATGATTTAAATGATGAGGAGGCATCAAGAGATGATGATCTTAAAGGTTTTGTAGTTGATGATGGCAATTCTGTTGTAAGTGCATCACGTAGGGAGCAGGGTGATTTAGATGACTTTGAAAGTACTTTTTCCTCAAACAGCAGAAGTGAATACTTGAGTAGTCCCATTGAAGATACTAATGTAAATGATTCAGATGTTAATGAAGCAAGTGAAGATGAAAATGACAACAGTGGTTTTCTGGACTCGCAGGCTGAAGAGTGTAGCGATGAAGAGAGTGACAATGATGAAGAACTCATTCATGACTTTAGGACTGAGTATGAATTGGCCTTTGAAGGTGGCTCAAGCTACTGCAGTAAGCCAGAAATCTTAAAAAATGGTCAGGAAAATGATATTGACAGGTACTCTAGTAATAGTGATGATGATGTAGATCTTGAAGGTTTTGTAGTTGATGATAATGTGGTTGAGTTTGAAAATGTAAGGGATGAACTTCCAGATGAATCAAGTGATTCTTCTCCTGTTAAGAAAAGAAGATTGATAGTGAGTGATGACAGTGAAGATAATATTAATGAAGATGATTGTAAAGAAAATGAAAATTTAGAGAGTAAAATTCCAAGTGATGTTGATAATGTATATCTTATTCCTAGGGACAATTCTGATGTATCAAAGAAAATCAGGACAAGAAAACAACAAAACCCAAAGAAGAAAAGGGATATTGATGTCAGATATGACATTAATGAACAGGAGAGAGAAGCTAATGATTGTGTGGTAAACAAAAGTCTTGTATCAAATAAAACCAAAGAGGAAAAGAATACAGTTGTCTCATCATCTAGTGAAGAGGATGAAGAGTGTGAACTTAAACAAAAGAGGAAAAAGATTAGAAAGAGGACATGTAGTGATGGTGAAGACTCTGATTGTCTTTTGAAAAAATCTAGCAAGAAACAGATCAGGACAATACTGAAAAAACAGAGCAATTTAAAGAATTCTCGGTCACTGTCAAAACATAAAGGGACGGACAGGGTATCATTTCTTTTACCTAATATAACTGAAGATGAATCGTCACAGAATGAGAGAAATTATGATTATGTTAAAGATAGTGACTGGAAGACAAAAGGAGAGAAAACATCTTTGCATACCAGAAAAAGAATGGGAAAATTTATGAAAATACCAGATGTTAGTGATGATGATTCCGATAACGATGCAGAGGACACTGATCAGTTTGATAAGGAAGAAAATGAGTCATTAGATAGTTCTGAGTTCAGTGATGATGGAAATGAATCATTAGATAGTGCAAAATTCAGTGAAGATGGGGATGATATCCAAGGAATTGAACTTGGTGCAGTTAGTGAAATGCAAAGCAGTTCTCATTTCATTGATAATGAAGAAAATGAGTCATTTGGTAGCACAGGGTTTACTGATGAAGAAAATCAATCATTAGGTAGTGCAGAATTCAGTGATGATGGGGAAGATACCCAAGGAACTAGCTTTAGTGGTGTTAGTGGAATGCATGATAATGCTCAGTTTAAAGAAGATGAAGAAAGTGAATCATTAGGTAGTGCAGAGTTCAGTAAAGATGAAAATGATTCATTTGGGAGTGCAGAATTCAGTGATGTTGAGGAAGATACTCAAGATGTTACAAAAAAAGCACAACCAAAAGAGAAAGATGGTGTAAGAGAAGATATATATGGGCGTCTAAGAGATAAAGAAGGGAATATCATACAAGATGAAAACAGAGAAGCAGGAAATGGTAGGTATATTCCACCAGCTCTTCGTAAGCTCATGGCTCTCGATACAAGTGAAAAAAAGAAAGAACAACTTGGCAAGCTCAGGAAAACCCTCAAGGGACTCTTGAACCGTTTAGCTGAAAGTAATATGGCTGGGATTGTCAGCCAGATAGAAGGGATGTACATCAAGCAGAGCCACAATGACATGAATGAGATACTAACAAGTCTCTTCTTTGAATCTCATATCATGTTCCGGTTGTTCTATTCCTGCATCTTTCGAGGAACTGTTGACGGTTTAAGAACTTCAGTGCTGAGATAAAGTCACCACTCTTCTCTCTCCCAAGGTTGACAAATCTCAGGCCTCTCGTCTTTCCTTGCAACTCAGCTCACTTAATTCTGGTATCACCTTTGTTGCCCTCCTCTGGACCTTCTCTATTAGCTCTTAGTGCTTCATCTATTAGGTGCAGTGACTAAACCTGAGATGCATATTCTAGTTTTAACCTTATGTAGGATGGGAACAGCTTGCAAAATATTTCCTTATCCATTTACTTCAGATATTCTAATGTTTGCCAACACACACTTCGTCACTTTTACTATCATCCTCATGTGCGAATCTGGCAAGAAGTTTGGCACGATTTCACCTCCTCAGTTCCTCTCCAACACAGATTCCAGCAGCTTATTTCCTATAAGATAATACTCTTACTGTGGCATTCTTTCTTTGTCCCACCCTTAGTACTTTACATTTACTTGGGATGAAGATCATCAAGAATGTATCACTTCAATATTCCAGTCTGTCTAGGTCGTCTTTGTAAGCTGATGCAGTCCTCCTCGCTTTTCACATTCCTACAGACCTCTGCGTCATCTGTAGACGTATTCAAATACGAGTCCACACATTGTGGCAAATTATTCATATACATCAAGAAGAGTAACAGTCTCATAACAGAACCCTGTGGCACTCCACTGGTGACCACTACCAGTTTAGAAAATGCTCCTATGACATGTGTCCCTTGGTCCCTTCCACTAAAATAATCCTCAGTCCATTGAAAGTCTCTTCTTTATTCCTACCTGGCGATCTAGCTTAGTCAGTCTCCCATGCAGGAGAGTGTCAAATGCTTTCTGACAGTCCAGATACAAACAGTCGGTCCAGCCTTCTGTTTTGTCTATGAAAGATCTCACTCTCTCCTTAAAATTCAAGAGGTTAATTACTAATGACCTTTCCATGAAATCACAGTCTCTCACTTTGGTAATTTCTCCTCTGCAGGAAGTCATCCACTTTTTGATTATATTTTCCAGTACTTTACAGGACACAGTCTTATCGGTCTCCCTATGACGTTTGACTAGTTCAACTCCTTTGGCACTCTGTCCTTCTCCAGTGAAATCTTGTACATAATTTCATGTGGTTTATCAAAATCATTTGCAAACATCTTCAGCACATGCGGTGAACTTTCAAATTAGGACCATAAGCCTTTCATGGGTCAAGACCATTTAGTGTTCTCTTAATGTCTTGTCATGATGTCTCAATATTCTCCAAGACCTTCTGCCCGTTCCATCTCATTACTGTTGGGTTACAGCGTTTTCAATTAAAAATAGAAAAAAAAATTAAAGAAAAAAAACTGATTTATCAAACGTATCTGTATACATCCTGAACACATACTGTGAAATTTACTTGAGACCATGAGCCTAGATTGGGTCAAGACCCTTTAACATTCTATAAATGTCTTCCCTCAATATCTCAATGCTCTGTCAGACCTCGTCCCCGTTCCACATTAATGATGGCATTATAGTGTCTTCCACACAGGGGAAAAAAAAAAAAACTTTTCAACTTGTCATTCAATTCCTCACATCGTCATCCACAGCTCCCTCTGAATCCCTCGGTCCTGATAAATTCCACTCATGAATTCAAGGAAGTTTGAAGTACTCTGCTGCCTTGTTCACAATATTCTTTCCAAGGTTTCTTTCTTCCTTATCCTTATCCTGGTGTAATCGTCCCTCGCTCTCTTGCAACTTACAAATGCTGGCGGTTTGGAGTACCGCCTTTATCTTACCCACAGCACACCTCGAAGATCCATTTCTTTTAGACATCTTTAATGAAAAATTGCTCTGTTTGTTTGTTTTAACATTCTCAATACCTTTTCTTCTTCTTCTTCTTCTTAATATTCCCTCAGTATGTAATGCTAAGGGTCGGTATCCTTGGTTCCTACTTCAACACTGACAATTTCACGGAACCTTTCACTATAAATCCCTGTTCCTGAAAACCGACCTCCATTTCCTAATTTGTTATACTCCACTGTAACCGCTGATTTCTGTGCAGTTCCCATTACTGTCTCCTACGTAAACACTGATACATCTCTGCTCTCTTCACCTCCTCATTTACCACATAATCAAACTTAAGCATCACACTATGGGTAAAGAACTTTCAATTACAGTGCATCGGTCCCTTTCATACTAATGTGCACACTGACATGCTGGTATAAGAAATTTCCCTGTACACACTGTAGGACCTTGTGTCTCCATGATTCCCCGGTCACCATAGGAATCCAAAATTCCGCCAGTCTATCTCTTTATAACTAAAATCAGCCAGGCTCAGTACTTTACCTTCAGTGAGCAGTGCATGACTTACTGCTTCATGCACCATCCTGATTATTCCTTCGTTGTTGTCATTATACACATGTTCTGGTGCGTTGAAATTCTTGGCAGGATTATACATCATCAACACTACTATGCATCTCTTTCCTACAGTTGCCCTTCCCATTAAGGGCCACCTATTATAGTTTCCTGAAGCTTCTCCTTACTATAATGTGCCACTCTGGATAAAACAGGTCAGATCTTATCTCTTCCCCACCTTACTATATAAAGTACCACTCTGGACAGAACAGGTCAGATCTTATCTCTTCAGTGAGCTCTGCGTTGCCAACAATATCAGGTGCATCTGCCCCTATACGATCCTTTAATTTACCACTTACTATCGGTCCATCATCATTCGTACGTTCAGTCTAACTTAACCATCGTCTACTATTCCTGACCTCTCTGCAGAGCTGGAGGGGATGGTTTGTTCTAGTGTTTCATCTGGCATCTTCCATTTTTTAGTCTTCTGACTTTATTCTTTGCTTTTCTCCTTGCTTCCCTTCCTTTATCACGTCTGATTAATACTCCAATGAATTCCACCCTGTTTACATGTTTCTTAGCCTAAGTACCGCCCGGTTACATGACACCATATCAAAAGTAATCATATTTGACCGTTCATTTGTTTTCATTGATTCTATATAACGATTCATCTTTCTTGTATCACATGGATTATATCTGGTACTTTCAATGCCTTCAGTATAACTTTGATAAGCATTTCTTCTTCCTTTGCCCCATTCCTTGTTATCTGGTGTATGTTCTTCATGTCGTCTAAATATAATCAAACATGTTCTTGATGTAGTCCAAATATAATCAAACATGTTCTTCATGCAGTCCAAATATAATCAAACATGTTCTTCATGCAGTCCAAATATAATCAAACATGTTCTTCATGGAGTCCAAATATAATCAAACATGTTCTTCATGTAGTCCAAATATAGTCAAACATTCAAGTCTCTCGAGCTCCAGGTTAACAAATCTTCATAATTCAGGTGTCATCCACCTTAAAGCTAAGTCCATCAGTATTGTTTTCATCAACCTCTGTGCCTCTGGCCTTCTCTATAATCTCCCTTTTCGCTCATAAACTCTCATCCTGAATGGTCGGTACTTTTCTTAAATTCTCATCTACCGACCCCAGTTATTTTAGAGATTTTTCTGACTCTCGGAATATATATACTATCCTCTCTACAGCTTCACTCAGTGCCCTGAGCATCTCAGTTTCACAGTCCTCAGATTCCTGCATCCGTCGACATGCTCAGAGTCCAGTGCCCAGCTCAGCAAACTGCACCTCCCTACCCACCACTTTCAACAACTTCTCCACTTTGTGTTATGGGCAACAGCCTCTAGCACAACCAGAGCAGCCTCTGCTAACCCATCCTCTGTGTGACTGCTATCTGTGTGTTGTGGGGAGAATCTTTTACACTCCCGTTGTCCCGTCTCTTAACCTTAAGTACAGTGCCTTTTGTTCCTATGTGTGTATATACACACATATACATCCCAGCCGAAGACAGGTGTGCGTGTGTGGTGCACACCTGCGCATTCATGTGTATCAAAGCACTGGGCTGGACTACTAAGAGGAAGGAAGAGAGGTAACAAGTGTACTCCGACAAAAACCTGACAGGTGTTAGAGGTGTAGATAGCGAGACAGGTGGAGAGGAATGTATGCAGGGTCTGTACGGCTAGGTAGGTAGGCTGGGTCAGGGAGAGGTGTGGCTACCTGGGCAGCTTGGTGGGAAGGGTGGGTCTGGCGGAGGTCTGGCTGGCTGGCTTAACAAGTCAGCAGCTAGGGTCTGGCTGAGGCCTGGAGGCCCTGTACACCAACCCAGCCTCATGACATCATGCACAGCTGCATGGCGCACCCTCCCTCCATCCCCCACCGTTATCATGCTGTTCTTGTAGACACCACCAGTCGTCAGCAGGTGCTGTGGACACCACCAGTCGTCAGCAGGTGCTGTGGACACCACCAGTCGTCAGCAGGTACTGTGGACACCACCAGTCGTCAGCAAGTGTGAAAAGCTGTCAAGAGGTACAATCTGTCAAGTGGTAGATTTGACACCAGCTGCTAAGAGTAGTAGTTGACACGTTGTCAAGAGATACGGTTGACACCAGAAATCAAGAGGTAGTAGATACACACTGTCAGGAGGTAGCAGACATCAGCAGTCAAGAAGTCTAGTGGACACCACAAAGTGTCATTACGTCCAGTGGACAACAGGGGTCACGTACACAATAGAGATATGTCCACATATGTATCCAAATACAGAAACACCTACAGACAGACAACTCAACAGATAGAGAGAGAGAGAGAGAGAGAGAGAGAGAGAGAGAGAGAGAGAGAGAGAGAGAGAGAGAGAGAGGTGCTGTGTAGCGAGTGGTTAGTGTAAGGATGAGTGGAGGGAGACTGGAGCACCACTCAGGCGCTCATGAGACTCTGGAAGAAACTAACGGTTCGACCGACCGACCGACGCTACTCACCTCACCCCAGGTCATTGCCATCCAACTCTAACAATATAACTCCTGGTAAAAACACGGTTCATTAAGCAAGTACATCAGGATTAATATCCCTTCGGGTCCAGTCAGGTAATTATACCCAGTATGATGTGCAATTAGACTAAACATTAAAAACATACGAGTAATATTTTAGAGTCTCACATCCACTTTATTCAGAGTGTAATATACCCGGCAGCACACAAGGCCGCCGGTGTTCCAACAACGATCCAGGTCGGCTCCGCGAACAGCCGGCGTTCTCTTTCTCCAGGAAGAACAAGGACATACCAGAACACCCCC
>JAUUDY010631500.1:0-10147 GCA_032361765.1 Panulirus inflatus | reverse complement strand
AACCCTCGCTTGGTTCCTCCTTTTGTAACGCCTTTTGAAAAGTGATAATACAAGAAGGCAAGTGAGTTAAGTCCCCTTTCCATCTCTTAATCACCTCTTACAATACGGGTAATAATTTCACTCCCCTTCCCCCATGGCACCATGACAATTATGTAAATCAAGGCAGACACAAAAAGAAATATCTAAAAAAGATTGAAGTGTATGACAACTCACCTTAGCCAAAGAAACCTCTGAAAGTTTAATGCGCAAAGCTTCAGCCTGAGCTCTGCTGACATGTGAGTGAAATGGCACTTCCATGATGGGTGTTGATATTTCCTTGCTGGCTGTCCGTAGGATTTCCACCATACGTGGTACACCTACGAGCACAGAACTTTTATGTAAATCCACATTAAACCGATTATACTGCTGTAATGAATAAACGAATAAGAGGAGAGAAAAATAACCATAATGACAATTTTATCAGATGAGAATACTGATGTGAACTAATGTGTGCTGAAACAAATACAAAAATGTATTGTAATGATGCAATAGAAAAAAAATGCCTTTGCATTATTCATATGTCATTCATTGCCGGAGTAAAAATAAAAAACTTTTATCTTCATCTCCCCTATCTACACTAACAAAAGAAGGATTTGCTGGAAGGCTACCATTCCCTTATCCAATATCACACCTCTCAATTGTCCTACACCCTCCCTTCAATCTCTCTTCATAATTTCTAAAAAGTACTTATTTCTCTGGACAAGGGCAAGATGTGCTGACATCCACTAGGGAGGAAGCAGGGTGGGCTCCAGCCCCTTATCACCATTATTACATAAACCTATGTCATATAAAGTATGTTAACTCTCTGGTTTGCACACATCCCTTACATGCATTCCTTTCATACGTAGTGATCTATCTATCTATGTATCTGTATCTCTGATACCCATTCTCTCTAGGAATTCACATCAATGTCGAACTCCACCTCCTCCTACCTCCCTTTAAAATCTGTGCAGCACATTCACCGGAGAATCTACACATTACAATCAGCACTGAATGGATTTCTTTCAATATATGACGGGTTATGCAAAACTGGAAGAACTAGTTGTGAACTGAAATATTGCAGTCACCTGTTGTTTGAGGTTAAAATTTCTCTAACCATCCAATTGGCCTTTCACACACTTTTGCTTGGTGCTCTTCTGACATTCATCAAAGGGGTTCTTGTGGATATAATTGTCTTGTTTCTTCCAAAAGCTGAGAGTTTATAATCTTATCAATTTGTACATATTATTGCTTTTAACTTGAAGGCTGTAAACTTAAGCCAACTCAACTTACTAACCTAGGGTAATGTTCAATTCATCTTTGCCAGCAAAGTGGAAAGTGTTGAGAGTCATCTGTGTCAGTGGTTCACCAAGTGCCTGAAAAAGTGATGGAAACTTAAAATTAGAGCCATACAAAACATTCAGAAAGTGCAGGGTTAAATTCTACCTCTTACATCATTATGAATAATATAAACAGCTGACACAATCTTTCAAAATTCTTAGAAACTGAAATAAACCTTTCAAGTCAAGAATATCTCTCAAGTTGACGAAAGAAAACCAAGCATTCCTGCCTTCTGCCTATCCATTGAGTTAAAGAGGGGAACTCTAGATCTACATAATCAATTCCCACATGACATGCATGCATGAAGAGAATCAACCCCATATAAACGAAAAGAGAGCACACATAATAATTTATAAACTTTTCAACAACAGTTTCACCTATCTGTCAGTTTCTAATATCTTCTATAATCATGAGCAGTCAGTCTCAAAAGGACCCAGTAGTACACTGCTATTTGAATCCCTCCATATTGTATTTGTATTCACCTGTATAATTTTCAGGTTAGTTAAGATATTGTTTCCATCAGAGTTCTCATAAAAATCTTGTCATTTCATCACATTCTGAAAAAATATTTCTTTCCTGGGAGTGTATATCTCATTATGTAATGAGTATCAATGGGAAAATCTGCTTCAGTAACACAATTTTGAATTATGAATGTATTTATAGAAAAGAACCCTTTTGTAAATTACTGCACTGATATACTTGACTAGAATGAACCAAAAATTAACATCACAACCATTCGATAATGTAATTTAGAAAAAGAGGGAACAGATAAAGGATGAAATGAAAATTCTGTCTTACCTGAGCACACAAAGCCCCCACAGCTTCACCTGGATCCACAATTGATGTTAGAGCCTTCATATATACTGTTGTTGCTACCTGCTCTTGTGTTAACTTCTGGAGATGTTCAGGTTGCTTGGAGTAGTTCTCTTCATAGTATTTATCAATAAGAGCATCTAAGGCTTCAGATACTACACCAAGATTGGATGCACCAGAAAACACAGAGCTGACTGGATCTGGACACTTTTGAGAGCTCCTGCTGTACCTATAAAATACAAGTAAACAGAAAAGATTTAATACATCTTGGCTCTGACAACAGGTGTAACTAAAATGGGACTCAACTCCCTGTGCAGGCCTTCATAGGCTAGTGATACCATAAAAATGTACATTACTCACATGTATGATTATAGCTATCACATTCAGCAAAAGTATCATCTGAGTTATCTTATGGAAAAACTAACTGCAATAAATCCTTATACACACACAACAAGAGGCAAGATGTATGCAAATGCAATAAATCCTTATACACAACAAGAGGCAAGATGTATGCAAATGAAATAAATCCTTATACACAACAAGAGGCAAGATGTATGCAAATGAAGTCACTATCCCCTTGTTTCTGATGTCACCTAACTAAAACAAGAATGGGAAGTAAAGACATGTATTCTTTTCTTTATATTTGCATTTGTGTATATTACAATTCTAGATTGATGTGGGTAAAACTGAAAAAGGGTGGAGAGAAATGGGAGATTATTGGTGCTTATGCACCTGGTCAAGAGAAGAAAGACATGAGAGGCAAGTGTTTCGCGAACAGCTGCATGAGTGTGTCAGCAGCTTTGGTGCACATGACCGAGTATTAGTGAAGGGTGATATAAATGCAAAGATAAGTAATGAGGCAGATGCGAGTATAACTGGTGTACATAGGGTATTCAGTGTTGTAAAACGAAATGATGAAGAGCTGGTGGATTTGAGTGCTGAAAAAAGACTGGTGATAGGGAATACCTGGTTTAAAAAGAAAGATGTACATAAGTATACATATGTGAGTAGGAGGGATGATCAAAGGACATTACTGGATTATGTGTTAATTGACAGGTGTGTAAAAGAAAGACTTTTGGATGTTTATGTTCTGAGAGGGGCAGCTGAAGAGATGTCTGACCATTATCTTGTGGGGGAGAAGGTGAAGATTTGTAGAGGTTTCAAAAAAGAAGAGGGAATATTGGAGAGAAGAATGCAGTGAGAGTAAGTGAGCGAGTGTAGAATGGCAAAAAGTAAGTGTAAATGACATGAGGGGAGTGGGTGAGGAATGGGATGTATTTAGGGAAGCAGTGATGGCTTGTGCAAAAGATGCATGTGGTACGAAAAAGGTGGGAGGTGGGTAGATTACAAAGGGTAGTGAAAGGTGGGAAGAAGTAGTAAAGTTTTTAGTGAAAGAGAAAAGAGAAGCATTTGGACGATACTTGCAAGGAAGGAGTGCAAATGACTGGGATA
This sequence comes from Panulirus inflatus, assembly GCA_032361765.1. Lineage (NCBI taxonomy): Eukaryota > Metazoa > Arthropoda > Malacostraca > Decapoda > Palinuridae > Panulirus > Panulirus inflatus. Next base: position 6,523 of record JAUUDY010631500.1, on the reverse strand, counting down.
TGCATAAAAGAAAGTGGTAGGAGGTCAAGAGAAAGGTGCAAGGGTTGAAAAAGAGAACAAATGAGAGTTGGTGTGACAGAGTATCATTAAACTTTAGGGAGAATAAAAAGATGTTTTGGAAGAAGGTAAATAACGTGCATAAGACAAGAGAACAAATGGGAACACTGATGAAGGGGGCACGTGGGGAAGTAATAACAGGAGGTGATGAAGTGAGAAGGAGATGGAGTGAGTATCTTGAAGGCTTGCTGAATGTGTTTGATGACAGAGTGGCAGATGTAGGGTGTTTTGGTCAAGGTGGTGTGCAAAGTGAGAGGGTCAGGTAGATGGTTTGGTTAAGAGAGAAGAGATAAAGAAAGCTTTGTGGAAGATGAAATCTGGCAAGGTGGCGGGTTTGGAGGGAATTGTAGCAGAATTAATTAAAAAAAGGGGGAGACTGTTGTTGATTGGTTAGTAAGGATATTCAATGTATGTTCGGATCGTGGTCAAGTGCATGAGAATTGGCGGAATGCATGCATAGTGCCATTGTACAAAGGCAAAGGGGATAAAGGTGTGTTCAAACTACAGAGGCTTTAGTCTGTCAAGTATTCCTGGGAAATTACATGGGAAGGTATTGATTGAGAGGGTAAAAGCATGTACAAAGAATGAGATTGGGAAAGAGCAGTGTGATTTCATAAGAGGAATAGGATGTGTCGATCAGGTGTTTACTTTGAGGAATGAGTGTCAGAAATACTTTGAAAAACTGATGGATTTGATTGTATCATTTATGGATCTGGAGAAGGCATATGACAGGGTTGATACAGATGCTTTGTGAAAGGCCTTAAGAGTATATGGTGTTGGAGGTAAGTTGCGAGAAGCAGTGAAAAGTTTTTACCAAGGCTGTGAGGCATTTGTGCGAGTAGGAAGAGAGGAGAGTGATTGGTTCCCAGTGAATGTTGTCTGTGGCATGGGTGTGTGATGTTCCTATGGTTGTTCAGTTTGTTTATGATGGGGTGGTTCGGGAGGTAAATGCAAGAGTATTGGAGCGAGGGGTGAGTATGCAGTCTGCTGGGGATGAGAGGGCCTGGGAAGTGAGTTGGTTGTTGTTCGCTGATGATACAGCTCTGGTGGCCGATTCAAGTGAGAAACTGCATTAGTTAGTGACCAGGGGTGACCACCCTAAGATATATCCCACGGACTGTGATTCTTCCACTTTAATATACCCAGGAAACTAGCCCACTCTACAACCCTATCACTACATCAGCCCTCGAAGTTCTAACCACCAGGAAAAAAAAAAAAAAATCCAGTTCCTCTGCAACTCCATCCGCTCCTGCCACACTTCATTTCATTCAAGGGTTTTACTACCTCCTCTCTTTTCACCAAACTATTCACCACGACTCTCCCTCCAGATGCCACCTTATCCCAAACATACCACATCCACCAACCCATCATCAAATGCATTCAGCAGTCCCTCACAAAATTCACTTATTTTTTTCATCTCTTCTTTGCCTATTAGCAATTCTCATTTGCTCCTATCTGTTCCATATTTCTCACACTATTCACTGCCTCATCCCATCTCTCATTTATGCTCTTTTTCAGCTCCAGTACCTTTCTTATAACCTCCTGCTGCATTCTCCAGCACTTCTCACCATCTCACACCTCCCTGAAATTACCATTCACACAACTCTCTTTTCTCTTTCACTAGCAATTCGATTTCCTCACTCCACCATTCACTACCATTTCTCACACATCCTCATCCCATTTCGTACATGCAGAAAACTTTATTCACACATTTAATGTCAATAAAGAAATAAAAATGTTTACAGAATACTCACTTATCTTTTTCCTCAGTTGTCAAATTGCACCACATATCTTCAAGACGTTTCGCAGCAATAGAACGACCAACATCTTTGTTGAAATCACCACTTTCAACACAGGGGGCCATCTTTCTACAAAACTTTTGGAAGCCACTGCGACGAGCACATCCAGATCTGTTGTTTTTCTTTTGCCATTTCCTCAACTAAAAATTGGGGAACAAGTAATTACTGAAAGGTTATCAACAGCATCTTGGTACCAGAAGAACCTTAAGCAATACACATACCTACATGATATGATTAAGAAAGCTAATGTAGACAAGTTATTTTTATATATAATGCTGCCCACATCCAGTGCCAATGTGACCAATTTCCTTTTTCATCTACAGCAATAAGTTCGCAGTATGACCAATACATGCTCCTTCTACTTCATACGATTGTCTCAAATTCCTTCTACTTCAAACGATTGTCTCTTAAACTCCTCCTAATTCATACCATTATCTCTGAAATCTATGAATCTTTGTGATATTTTGCAGGTTTGCATCCTAGACATCCACTAACAATGAAATCAAGCATCACATATAGGTTGAAAAAGATTCAGTTTATCCTGAAACATCATCATATGGAGTTCCGTGAACTTGTCTGTACACTTTTTACATACAATACATGCAGTTCACCACCTAATATGCAATTCCGATGCATTTCAACTGTAAATAACACTATTGATTCGGTCCTACAAGCATCAATAGGAGGCAATAAAACCATGAAAACAAGGTTGCTGCCACTCACCTCAAGACCAAATATGATTCCTCAGTTCACCTCATACTACTCTCATCTAACTCAGGGATTTGAAAGAGAAAAGCATTCAAGTTCATGGATAAGAAAATATTCAGCAAACCACACTTGAATATGCTTCACTCTAAGCCCATTTGCAACCAAACAACATCACACATCTTTTACACGGTCCTGTCTTCACTAGGAACCACAAACCCTTCTCCCTTGCAACTCACCTACATGCCTTATTCTTCCATTAAAAACTCCTCACAGCATTAGGTAACAAGTTACTCCATTTATCCTACATATTCAAAGTATCTTTAACAAAGACCCTCTGTAAAGCCTACCATATAATTATCAAATAAATCACATCACTGTAAAAAAGCAAGTTATATCATACCTTCTTGGCATACTTATCAACTTCCTCTTTATCTCCAATGCAACTGGCAAGAGACAAAGACCGGTCATCCAAGAGTCGACTATAGTTCTTCACCAGTACATCTAAGGTGTCAGGATTCCTCAAGAATGGTACTCTAGTCACATCTAGTCCATCTTCACCATACTTAAACTGATGAAAAGAGTTACATAATCCTAAAATCTATATGTACTAGATGCCAGAGGTAAATATTTCATTTACTTCTTCATCCAATATCTCTATAATGAAAAAAACTACACAAAACATTCTAACCCTTTGTAAAGACAACAGAGACCTATCCCTATCAATCAACCAATCTGAAATTGAACATCTGGAAAACACAGCATAAATGAAAACTTTTACCACAAAATACAATGGGATAAAAGAGGTTCATGTTTCCATGGGAGATTTTTTTCTCCAATTCACAACACAAAACTATGACTGAAACATCAAGAAACATATAGTACAGCTATACCATTAATGCAGGTTCTTTGTATCATACTTGCTGCCACAGAGATGTAGCATTGGTAACAGAAAAATGGACTTACATCCATTCTCTAGCTGTCATGCATTACATATCAAAACTGAAGAACCTAATCCACAGTTAAGCCCTACAGACCATTACATGGTTTCCCCTGATCACTTCATATGCCTCAGTTCAGTCCAATAATAGCATGTTTCCTCCTGTATACCACAATGTTCCAATTCATTCTATTCCAAGCATGTGTCTTCCTCTCCTGAATGTTTCACATATAAACAAAAAATAGAGTTGAACAGGGTGTGCTGAAACAGGTTTAATATATGCAGATGTCAGCTGAAGAAAGACTGACTACAAGGATATACATGTCAGAAGTGAAAGGCACAATGGGGGAGGGGAAGGTCAAGAAGATGGAAGGATGGGGAGAAAACTGTTTTTAGTGATCATGACCTGAACATGCAGGAGGGTGAGGGGCATGAATGGGATAAAGAGAACTGCAGTAATGTGGCACAAAAAAGATGACATGCTGTCAGTGGATTAAGCCACAACATGCAAAGTGGTCAGGTGAATCCTCAGAGAGGTCTGTGAGGCCTGGCTCTGGAAAGGGGGCTGGTGTAGGTACATTACATACAACTTCTTCAGAGTAATGTCACTTATTACAATACCATTTTTCATACTTTTTGGAGTACTTACTAACAAACCATTAATACAAAGTTGAGAAAATCGTGTTTACCTGCAGAACAAGACCATCACTATTACGGACAGTCATGTCATATTTGACATTAATACCCTCCAGATGTTTAATCAGACATCGTTGAACATAACCACTTTCAGCAGTTTTTACAGCTGTGTGCTGCAAGCTCTGTTAAATAGAAAAAAAATCATTGTGCTTTATATATTTTGATGTTCACAGTTTATCATTGTTTTTATTCAAATGGTTATCCCTAAAGTGATTCACTTTCGAACATGTTCATATCAAACTTACAACAGAAACTAACATGAGTAAAAGTCAGAGCATACAGGATCTTATTTTCACCATTAGCGAGATAATAATAGAATGAAAGATACAAGGCTTTATATGGAATGATCAGCCACCTGTCCTGCAAAGCCTGCAAGGTAACATACACAACAGATGGTTGAGCCTTAAAGGAAAAAAAATATCCTCCTTTGGCTCCTGTATTTCTTCTTTTGGAAAGCAACAGAGGATGGGAGAATTTCCAGCTCCTGTCCCTCTTAGTTGCCTTCTATGACATACAAGAGATTTGTGGGCTGTATCACTTCTCCTTTATCCCCCAGGGATACTTACAGATATGATGACAGTAACTTAACAGCACAAAACACAATCTAACTTACGTCACGCCCCACAATGCACAAGAAAAAATATGCCTGAGGATTGATTCCAGTCATGAAGCGGTCGGGGATGTATCCACCAGCACAGGGATTGGGATCATATGCTTTAAAGGATGGAAGGAACTTGCCAGCAATGCTGAGAGGCATTCTTTTACCATCGACAGCAACAGAACCAAATAAAGAGGCTATCTGGTTCATGTTCACCTGCAGAAAACAGATAATGAAGTATTTATTAAAAAATTTACATGATATACAGACTATAGACACACATGCATACATAGAGGAGAGCATAAAAGAAATCTAAAAAGTTGTATAATATAACAAAATGTTCCCAGTCATGAGTGGATGAAGTGCATAAAGGTAAGTACCTTTGGTTGGAGCCAATTTTGCAAAACTAGGGCCCAGAACCAGCCACAAAGGCCAACAATGTGCAAATCCTATGTGTATACTTCCAATACTATGGTACCCTGTTACCCTGTATTTCTAATATCTGACAAATGTATATGTTTCTCTTCTATGCAAACTCAGAAAGCAGAAAACAAGTGAATGGGGACAATACTTCTATCCCCTACATATGAAAAGCTGACCATTGAGTGGGATTCAATAATATGAAACCCTTTTTCCCTACAGACCTCCATTATCTAACTAAAGATGTTCTGGCAAAAAATATTTCAACCCAATGACATAATAAAAACAAAAAAAGGGACATAGAAGACCTTTAATCTTTTTTATACTCCTCCACTGCTTCCCTTCTTAGAAAGGCAGCATCAGAAAAAGATGACTGAACCTTTGAGCAAAAAGCCTCCTTCCTTTCAACATACTTTTGGAAGAGTTTATTCAGGGGGGGCTGATAGAAATAAGGCTAAAGTAAGTCTTGGTGTACTAAGAAGTGTGTGAAAGTAAAGGTCTGCGCCTGTTACGGCAAAAACGGGTACATCTAAAGGTATTATACTGCCTACAGTGTTGCATGGATGCAAGTCTTGGGCATGAGTGCAAAGGAGAGGAAGAGGGTCTATGAGTTGGAAATCAAAAGCAAGAGGATGATATGTTGTGTAAGCTGGACTGATCATGCAAGTAATGATAAGTGTCATTGAAAGGTGTGTTGGTAACTCCAGTCTGAAAAGGCTGACCAGCGTGTGTTAATATAGTTGAGGCATATGGAAATGAGTAAATAATGACTAAATATAAGGATACATGTATGAGAGGATTGGAGGCCACTGTCTGTCTATTTCTACTAAGGCAGTTGAAGCAATTCATCATACAAAAAGAAAATCAAAAACAGACATTACAGCATTAATGCACTGAGCACCACATGGGACTGGCATTGTCCTCACATATCTACAACATTAAGACATCACAGCACTTATGTAGATAGACCAATATGCAGATAATATATTAGCCTTTTGGAATATACTTTACAACTGGCAGTTCAGTAAACTAAACTAAAATAAAGTATTATACTTTTGTCAGTGATTGGAGCATAAAAAAAAAGTGTGGATAACATTTTGACATGTACAGACGTATCATGACAGACGCTCATCATGTTTACCAAGTTTAATCAATTATTTTTTTCATTATTCATTATACATAATGGCCCATCTACTCATTTTTTATCATTATACTTTGTCACTGCCTCCCACATTAGTGAGGTAGCGCAAGGAAACAGACGAAAGAATGGCCCAACCCACCCACATACACATGTATATACATACACGT
>JAUUDY010631390.1:0-16678 GCA_032361765.1 Panulirus inflatus | reverse complement strand
CACACACACACACACACACACACACACACACACACACACACACACACACACACACACACCTTGTGGCGCGACGGTTATGATATAAGGGATTGGTGATGGGTTAAATTCCTTCCTATGCTTGGAGACCTGTTTAAGAGTATTAGCTTGATTCCTGTACCATACTATCCGTCCTCACGTGTTCTGTGCTCACCTCACAAAGACATGCACACATCGTCGCACCTCTTGTTTACCTTTATCGTCGCGCCCGGCGGACGTGGTCGGCTTCCTAAGCTCTGCGGGAACCCAGTAGAAGGGGATCCTAGGGGCAGGAAGGTAAAGGTATTACCTTTATCTCATTGCCAGGCACCGTTCATGTAAATATGCATAGAAGATATTCCCAGCTTGGCTCAATGATCAACACTTCACATAGGAAGATCTATCTACACAGGTTCCTACCGAATCACTGTTACAGTTCAATCAGCCTGATATCACAAGTCATAAAAGTATGTTTAAGAATGATAAGATAAATCACTTCTTGAGACATGTAATTATTAACAAATATATTAATGAAGGGCTTCATGGAATTGTGCCGGGTAAAAGTAACAAACGGATCTATTGTTCCACCGCAAAGACAAATGTAAAACATGAATGTAGTGAAAGTGAATGGCATATGTTTTTCTATCCCTTGTTAAGACATTTAGCTAAGTTGGCTACAGACCTCCTTGAAAAAGTAGCAAAGCAGAGCGTGAAAAGGTAGAATAGGATTGTGGATCAAGGAGCTAGCTGCCGACAAAGAGAAGACTGAAAGAAGTGCCAAATGGAACCTTCTGTGATGATTATGTACCACATGGAAGTGCCATTGTTTCAGTAATGTTTATGATAATCATACCAGATATAGACAGTGACGTAGAATATAATCGGGTGTTCATACAGACGACACCAGAGTTGATAAAATGATTGGATCACAGAAAAAAGAAAACGTGAGGGCAAGGAATGAAAAAAAAAATCCTACGAAGCATGGACTGAGGAAAATTTGAAAAAACGTAATGGAATTTGATTTATTTCAGCAAATGATTGGCGGAATGATTAATGATGTTTCCGCTGGTATCTTAACCTACAAGCTCCTGCTTGTGCGTGTAGTTTGTAACTACGATTGTATCTGTACCTTACACTATAAGCCCTGATTGTTCCTGTTGCCCGTGGCAGCGTCGTTAGCATAAGCTTCTTGTCACCACCTTGCTTGTGGGTGCTCAACAGTCGGTCTCAAAAGATGAGGCCTCATTACTCACAGCACCGGGTAATTACCTCCAGTGGCTTAATTGAAGTACCACCTGTTAAAGGCTCTTGAGTGCTGGGGTTGATTATTTTTCGTCCTGTCGAGTCGCCGCGCTCTCATTGGGGTTTAGAGCAGAGGTTGCGTTTGTTGACGTGAATGTTTCTGCGGATATTTATTTGAAGTCAGTGTATATCTGATTTGTCCCTTTACTGGTCTTAATGGAGACGAATGCCAAAATATTACTGGTTATTTTTAGCTGCGTTTGTCTCGAGCATTCTTCTTACTGGAGACAAACGTAAAATATATGTTTATTTTGTCTCCACCATTCTTGTTACTGAAGACAAACCTAAGATTACGTTTGGTTATTTTTGTATCAGTTGGATTTGTCCACTGCATTCGTTATACTGGAGACAGACTCTTTTTGCTTCGTGTGTGGTGGTCGACAGCGTTGTTTGGTAATCAGGCTGGGAGGAAGTAATCTCTTTTACGACCGGAATCCTTGAGGAGGAGGAGGGAGAGGGGGTAGGAGAGAGGAGGGCCCCGTTGGCTGCCGTGTGTGTGTGTGTGTGCTACTAGACTTTGCCTGCAAGTGGTTACACTGCGAGTGAGAAGTCACTTTCCATGAGGATGCACCATCGTCAGTGGATGGAAAGGAGAAGAGTCTCGTCGAAAACCTTATCTCGCCAAAGGAGTTGTCACTCCCTATGTGGTTAGAACGATCCATTGATTTAAAAATGTAAGGACGTACTTAATATAACTGTACAAGAATGAGTACCTAAATAGTGAAGAGATTTGGGAATGGTGAGCAGAAGGCTAGTGTGTCACCTTGATAAAATATGTGTATATTTAAGAAAAAAAAAAAAACGATGCAGATCCTTGTAGTGGTTTAAAATCACTGGAAGTGTTTATGGTGGCTGATATCTGAGACAATTTCTTTGCGGATATAAATATTAGCGACATAGTTTTGTCCTATTTGTATGTATGGGATTCCCGGTTGAGTCCAACGAGATATGTATTCTACTGTACCCAAGATAAAAACTTCATGATCTGTTCTTTCCATTCCCTGATCCAGATAACGTCTTAGCACTATATTTTTTTCCGCTGGTGTAAGAAACTGCTTTGGGCTCTGCCGCTATACGCAACTCTCGCTGTTGTAAGATAGGCTTCGCCGCACATCTCAGTGGGATATATAGTTAAACTCGGTGTCTGGCTAGTTCCCCACTTATGAAATGTGTGTGTGTGTGTGATACAGCACCCGTTGGCAAGTTTGATTCATCTTGTCCTGATGCCTATTTATAACTTCATGGGGAAGGTTAAAAAGGCGGGCCGACGCTTTGTTTGAACGGAGCCAAGGTCGTCGGATCTGTCCCTCGCGCTCCGTTGGCCTAATCTTTCGTGGAGGATTTACGAGTGAATATGTATTTTATGTAGAATGATATATGTTGTACAAAAGAGCCCTACTGTTGATACTGGGACACTCAATTGCCACGGTCTGCCACCCATTAGAAATCAGTATAAGCGATATGAGTGTAAGAATCTTATACAGTATTGTCAAAAATAGAATGTCCGACGTTGACAAAGTCGAATGTGATGGCGTTCGCTTTGTAATCGCTGAATGGTCACAAATCGTACAATTTTAAATATGTCCCTTGGAGGGAGACTTCGGCTGATTGCGTAGTCACCCACCCAAAGAAAGAGACTGGCATATGTGCAGTCAAACCCTGGCCGCCAGATTGGCATATGTCATAGCAATGACCGTCAGTAGTTTGATCAAAGTTGTGACTATAGTTGTTTCGTTAGAAACGACCACCAGTGGCTTGCTCAATCAAACCTCATGGTGATAATCGAAAAAGGTCTCGTTTGGGTATATGGTATGTTGTACCCCACACTTTAGGGTAAAATAATAGTTATCCATATGAATGATGTAAATGCTATTGCGAAGAAAGAAAATGGAGTTAAAAAAACTATATACATCTGTAAATGTTATCCCAAACTAAACCGTACTACCTTCATATTTTCCGCTATGGTGTTACCTTACATAAGTCGTTACATAATTTTTAACTGCCTCCCTCTACCCACGGCCTCGAACCAACACAGCGGGTGTATTGCACAGGTAAACAATTCGTTTTACCAGCACATTAACTTCACAGCTAGAGCCTCGAAGCCACACCCATCTTTCGTGGTTGCACGATGCATTATTATAATGTCCCGGGAAAAAATATTAACCTCGAAAGTCTGTGTTGTGTGACAACATGCGTTTTCCTTTTTAGATATATGATACAAAATAGATTATTTTCCCATGTTTAAGATTTGCAGTTCTTTGAGGACGTGCTGGGAAGCTGTGGTGACAAATGAGTGTCAGTAGTTTTATGTAGTCTGCGGGTTGAACACGATGGTACGGCTCTTGAGCACGAAGGTACGACCCTCTTGAACTCGACGGTATAGCCAAAGGTGCTGCCGGCTCAAAAGCTTCAGGAATCTATATCTTCTTTTGTTTTGAAAAAAAGAAATGAAGTAGGGTTGAGAAAATAGAAAACATATATATCGGGTATAGCATTATCACTATTTTCCCTTAAGTAATAGATTTGGATACAGGTTGAAACTCTTGGTTCATAACAGAGTTCCGTTTTATAGTTGGTTGGTTATTTGTGTTTCAGGCCTATCAGTACTGCCAGACTAATTAGGACCGTCACTGACAAGTTTTAACCACCACCTGAAAAAAACTAGGCAGATAGTGAAGTAAGAACTTTAGTTTGCAGTTTGTCATAAGGCAATTTCAGTGACAGAAAAACGTGAACTGAACAAATATGTTGCAAATAACTAGATTCTTGTCGCCTGGTCACTCACGCAGCGTTACGGCACCTTGCGTTACACACGTCACTGATACTAGCAACATTTCACAATAGTCCCCCTTGGTTTTGCTCTTTAATCGTGGGAGACACAGATGGTGTCATCCCGAAAGTCATTTTGTGCAGTGAGTTTGGGAGCTTAGGAAAGTGTACGTAAACCATGGGAAGGAGAAATGATATGTCGTAATAGCATCAAGCGTTCGGGTTTATTCACTTAATGCAGGTTTAAAGAAATGGATCCGTCGTTGCACAACAATATGTAAGCAATTTACGTATGTAAGTATATAATCTCATTAGGATGCATGTAATTATGTGATTCATTATGATGAATGCTGGTGATTCAGGCTTTTGGGCGATAGACTGCCAAGGTCATTACAGCCGTCAACATAAGGTTAAAACCAACATCAAAAATCTATAGACTATAAGTCAATGACATACATTACAATGGCTCACAGATTATGAATACGCACATATGAGCTCCATCCGTTTATAGGAAAGAGAACAGTTGAGAATGGAAGGTCGCGAGGCAACCGGCTGTGCCTGGCGCCGATAATATAAAATGTCACGGCGCAACATTGCGTAAAGGTAATTGTTTTACACAGTAAAGGATTTAACCAGTTGTGGAGTTTATTTTTGTGGTAGTTTTAATGTTGACCAAATCACTGTACCCGAACAAATTTCAGACAACCATCAATTTTTATATTTACGAATGAAAAGAATTTTTTTCTGAAATTGAACACTCAACAACAGCAGACGAGTGAGGTACCAGGAACTGAGGGAGAATAAGGAATGTGCTATTATGTTCCTGAAATTAAAATACATGATGCGTCATGATATATCAACGTGCCATTACATTTATACTATAATTTTGCATTTAAATATAGTGGGTGCTGACAAGACGGCGACAAATAACATTTGGAATCAATTTCTGTTATTCATATGAGATTTCTATCATTTAATGGATTACCATAACCTCATCGAGCAACATTCCCAGCTTATAGGCATCTCAGCGGTCTGGGCCTCAGGAATTTCCTCCCAGTATCTCCACTCTCTCGTTGAACCTTGGGTTATGTAACACAGCTCACCCAAGGTCGTTCCAGTCTTTCTTGCCCCCAGCCACAACCACGTAACTGTTTCCCTGTGCAGCCTACTTCCCTATGTGGTTCCACAGATTATCCGGCCTGCTGTCATAATTCACGCCTTAAATAGCGTTAAACTTCCACGCCTTGCAAAACCAGACGTTTTTTTATTCTCAAAAAATCGTAAATACTTTCCCTTGTCTATTCTTTTTTCGTTTCATAATCCTCTCTCTGTTTCATTTAAGACCCGGCCTTGAAGTGGATTTTTGTCCGTATCTGGAGCCTTCAACCTGAAAAAAAAAAAAAAGCCCTTGCAACAAAGCGCTGTTGGCTGTGCGGATGTCAATATATACACCCCAGATGGTGTGTCTGACACGTAGTATTCTCTTGCATCCATTCATAATTAACACCTTACAGGTATTAGATGAAATGGGATTTTGAAAATACCTCCCGTCCCTGAAAATTTAGTCATTCAATTGGTTAGTGACGTCGAGAACGAACACTGCTTGAGGTAAACACCTTGGCGTTGTGACTATTCTCCCTCCCTCTACATTGGGTGGTCAGAGCGAAGGAGGGAAAGGCTTGTTCAAGGGTAAGGTAAGGTGTGTGACGACCAAACCTCGTACTTCTTGTAGCTATAGCACCACTGGATCTCGGCAACGTCCCTCCCGTGTGCAACAGAGCCACAATGGAACATCTTGTAAGCACAATCACGGGACCTAGGCAACACTTGCTCTAACTTGCTGCACGGCCGAAAGATCTTGTCTATCCTTTTCCCTCCTGTAATACCAACATTTCATCCAAAGGACCTCCGTGCTGCTTCCTCCATCCTACTATACAGCAGTGGGGCCTTGGCGACGCCTCCCACTTCTTGCAACACAACCACATGACTAACAAAATGCCTCTTCCCTTTAACAATAGACCCACGGGGCCTTGGAAACGCTTCCTTCCTCCTGCAGCACAAAATCGGACATCAGAGAGCCTCCTTCCTCCTGCAGCTCAGCCGTGGGACCTTAACACCGCCTCCTCCTTGTAGCTCAGTCTTTGAACTCTGGCAACGCCTCCTTCCTCATGCAATACAATCACAGGAAACTCGATAGGGTCTCCGGGAGCACCGGTATCCCAGCGACTAATGCACACTGACAGGACTTTGTCAACGCCTCCTCTTCCCTGCAGCACAGCCACGGGACCATAACAACACCTTGCAGCACAACTTTGGAACTTTGACAACCCCTTCTTCCTCTTGTAGCAGCACCACTACTCCAGCCAGCGACTTGACTTTGCAGCAACATTACTAGACCAAGCAATGCTTTCCCTCTTTTGCAGCAGCACCATGAGAGCAAGTAATGATTCAACTTTCCTGCAACAGTGCCATGGAACTCGTTTCACCTCTTTTTCTGTACCACCGTTAGCTGGTTTGGTTACACAGGGGTCTATACTGGCTCTCGATGTCCCTACTGTGTTCTGTTGCCCATGTTTCTGAATTTCTCTCTCAGTTCTCACATGATGATAGCAATTAGTTATGTTACCTTGGCTAGTAAATTTGAAGTCTTCGTACAACTGATGATTAGAAATTACTGGTACGAAATTCAGAACAGATAGTTATATAACTACACGATGAAAAAATAGAATGACTAGATCATGTAATCCCAAAATCATTAAGTGAAAAATCTAAATGAAATTCGATAAGAAGAATTGAAGACTACTTACTTTTAACATAAAACAGGAAATTAAAAGATTTTATTCTTAGAATTGATGTACATTGTGAATTACAGCACTTGTTCGACATTTCAACATGAAGAAAACCTTTACAGCGTTCTACAGGCAGTGTTATCTGAGCAGTACGCTTTTGTGGTATATTTCAGATATGAAATAACCTTTATTGCGAAAATTTATTGCTATTGTATGGTTTTGTAATCTTAGAATGTTAGACCACTAGAACACTCATTGTACATTAGAAGGGCAGATAACAGGAGCCATGGTGGTTCATGACAAACAGTGTATCATTTTCAGCGCTCAGACTATACAAGGAAACTTCGTTTACAAGTACATCTTCAGCTATAATCTGTAGAAGCTTAGTACAGCAACATTAACTATTAACGCTGTCACGAACAAAATTCTTTAACCCTGCCTTCGTGTCAATATCTGGCAATGATGGCTACGATAGTCATTGTGAGCGACACTTAGGTTGTTTACTATAATTGAAAAGTAGGTTTCTTGAAGCTGTTCGTAAACTTCAAGACCAAGTTCAATCTTCTGAAGCATGCATTGAGCTATCGTTCGAAACATCTTAATTCTCCCCTGAAGCAAATAATAGGTACGTATCTTCCAATGCAAATAGTTTAGTCGAACTATGTCTTGCACACCAGATTTACTAAATGCTTCGAACGTCTTGGAGACATGCGAGTCAGTTGGTTCCAACTACATTGAGGTTTCGAACGTTTCGGAAAGATGCGCGTCAGTTGGTTTCGATGATCAGACATCTGTTGCTGACTGTTCTGGTAGATAATATGAGTGTACTTGAATAATGGTTTCTGATACGTTGTGCTTTAGTTAATGAATTCTCCCGAAAAATTGGCGGAAACAAGTGAGTTAGTCCTGTGACATTGTTTCTCAACCTCTTCCTTTGAAAACCCATTGTTAACTTTTTCCAAGGTTTCTGTAGCCCCACCCAAGAATAAAGCAGCTTACTTTGAGTAATTTTGTATATTAACACCAAAAAAAGCTTGAGTACCTGGGAGAACAAGGGTTATCGAATTTTACAGAGCACAACTAAGGCATAATAACACACACAACACATTGATACGGAAGGGCTCCCTGTCCAGTCTGTCGAGAAGTGTCGGTGACTTAAGAATACCAAGAAAAGTGCTTGGCGACCCCTGGGTTGAGTCCCTTTAACTTTCATGTAACTTAAAAGTATATACATATATTCTAAAAGTTACATTAAGATACTGAGTTCTTCACAAAGCTAGCCTCAACCAGTAAGGTATGCACCCCTCAGAAAAACTGTAATGGAACAGACAGTTATTGAAATGTAGAGTGTTCAGCAAGGAACTAATTAAGAATTTCACGAGTATTCAGGGGGATCACTGGGGCTGTGCTAAATATTGTGAGCGCAGGTAGTGCAAACTTGTCACGCAACGTGGCAGTATAGTTGCCAAAAATCTATTTAATCCCATCCTCCACATTCATCGCTTGTAAAGGTAATGTATTTGACATTCTGTTAAGTTCTTCTTGGTATGGACGTTATGTTTATGATATATGGATGCTTAGTTAGTCCTCCCTGTGATATCTTACTTCCTATATTGCGCAGTCCGCTGCTCCTCTTCAAATTGTTCCCCAACTGGATAACTTCCAAGAGACAATTCCAACATGGCTGCTGATGGATTGGACGTGATGGAGGTATGTAGGCAGATGTTATTCCTGTTATACTTGTAATTATTACCTCAGGTGGCATAACATGAAGTCTAGTTTCTGTTCACATATTTCTGGGCAAATTTTCATTCATTGAAATGACGCTTGAGTTGTGGGAGAGGCGAAAACGTACATGACAGAGGCGCGGACCGGGTCTAGGATGTGGAAAAAGTTGACCCTCTTTTCCGCATTGAATGATCTCGTGGTATTGTGCTTATCGTTTCAGGCATAGCTGGACGTATACCAAGATGGTATGTACATATTGTGTTAGAGTGCATATTGTGATTGCTAAAGTAGAAGCATGAGAATTCTGTGGCATTTTCTCTGGTGTGGAGTTCAATGTTTTGAGTACCAACACAGCAGCGCCAGATTGCCAGGTGAATGAAGAGGTTGACTAGAGAATTTGGCTTGAATTCCTCTTATATGTTCGTAGTTGAATGTCCACATGGCAGAAATTACATATAATGCAGTGGCATTAGAGATCCCCATTGATCTATTGTATTTGTTTATGATTACTGGGGTTTTATGCTACTATTGTTTTTTTTTTTTTTATAAATCTTTGTGTGTCATTAGACGTAATAAGGCTTCATTTTGCTACAACTCCAGGTTAATTTCTTCTTTTAATGTCTGTAATGAGCTTAGTGGTGGTCCAAGTTTTCTCTTGCTATGCATATATAGGAAGTAGACTTAAAGACATTTGTCATCCTTGTTGATTTGTGCTTGATTTAGCAGTGAAAAGATTTGCTTGCGAGGTATGTCTGATTGGTTTATGTCAGTTGCAGTATGATTTCCCATTCTAGCTCGACAGTTGTAGTAATGATTTAACGCTCTGGCTCATGCCAGTTGTGGTATGGTTTAACATTGCCTTACAAGTGTCTAAAATTAGTGCATGTTCTAGTAAGTGTTGACTTAGAGGGTGAAGACGTGTATTACCTTGCTCATTTATGAATGATGATTATTGGGAATGATTTGTCAGCATGACTGAAGCAAGTTGACCTGGTAATTTTGTAAAGTAAATCTTCAGTACAGTTAACTTTCCCAGTTAACTGATTGTATTCTGCACTGCTAGTATTTAGAGATTAAGTCATAGATGTGGAGCATGATATTTATTATATTCTGTTGAATATTATGTTAAGGAATAACATTTATGTATATCAGGAAAAATGTGGGGTTAATGTAAGAGTAGGTAATACACTTATGACATGAAAGGAACTTCTAAGAACCTCACCCAACACCTAAAATGATAATAGAAATATGAATATTCATTTGTTTATAGGGATTGCATGCCTGCATGCTGTTGTATGTTTACTGACATCGGGTGCCTTCTTAATGATGGATTTTCATGTGTGACTGTTATACATTTGATAAGAATACTGAACATTATCTTACAGATTCTTACAGCTTTTACTCCATGTGAGGTTATTTAGCCTGTCTCTAGCTCTTGAGTTACAGAGCCACTTTAGTTGTGGTGGTCATTGTGAATCATATGTTGTACTTTATGATTTGTGTTTTGCTCTTGCATCTCACATTCTGTATCCAAATTTTCTTTCAAATATCCCTACAGACCAAGAATATGACGTCATCAGGCATTTCATTCCTGTTATTACTTATCTAGTTTCTGAAAACATGTTTTTCTGATGTTTAGCATGGCCCCTGTTCTTGACTGTCCTCTTGCTATGCTCTTTAGCCAAGGTTTTCAAACTTTTTAAAGCCATTGAACCCTTGTATAAAAAACGTATCTCAGAACTGCAACCCAAAGGAAGACTAATGATAAAAGGCAAATAGTAATGAAGCAAAATTTAGTCATTGTAATCCTTATCAAAGCAGTTTATGAAATTTTGTATGGAATTTTTTGAATTTCACATAGAAATATTGCAGTAAATATTATCCCCACTGAACTTTTGTGGAATCCTGTTTGAAAACCTCAGCTGTCGTAATACTAACCCCATTTGATTGAAATTTACGTTCACATACTTCCTTTTCATATAGTTCACATAGAATCTTAAAAGTCTTGTCCATATACTTAGATCTTTAACCCAGTGATGGGAAATTCAGCTGAAACTTCTTCAAATGATGAATTTCTTAATGATGGCTCGAGCTATAAATTTTTTGCTTTGGAGTTTTTGATCTATTTTCCTATGTTCCCTTTGATGATATATTTTCCTTCATTATTTAGTAGTACCAGTTGATTTACTTTGTTAGGTGGTTTTGAAAAATCTAGGAAGGCAATGTCCATTTTTCCTCTTATTTTAGTTTCATATATGTCATTATTTTGAACAATTAGTTATGTTTGTTTGCTCCTACTTCGTACAAAACTGTGCTGTTCCTCATATATAAGGAACACAAACTCCACTGGCTCCTGAAGAACAAGAGAGGGTACTCTTACAGATGAGTGCTAGATGAGTAAGATTCTAGAAAAAATAGAATAGTCATTATTCAGCTTGTCAAAAACCACCATATTGATAATTGACGAAACATTTCTTCCTGAACAGTAGTTTTCCTATGTTACACACAGCAAATATCACAGCTCTACCAATAGTTATCAAAAGAGCCATTGAGAACAGTCCCATATACTTGGCTCCTGGAACTGTCTACATAATGAAATGCAAAGCATTTTGCAGAAGCACTAATCATTCTTCGTAGAAAAAGTCTAGAGTCTGGAACCATCTCCAAGAGTTTGAAACTGACACACATTACCTCTTTCCACAAAGAGGGAAGCAAAGCAGACCCGAAAACTTTTAAAGTCTTCAAGAGAGTCTTTAAGAGGCAAACTAACTGAATATATGGAATTGAGCAGTCTGCATGACCATAGTTAAAAGGTGCTTGCACCCTGTACCCCTCCTGTTCCTCATTCATATATCTGACATTGGTGCAAATTTGAACAGTTCCCTATCATCCTCTCCAGGTGACACTAGAATAAGTATGAAAATCACATCAATAGAGGATAAAGAAAGATTACAAAGAGACATAAATACTTCAGTTTAGCTACAAAGAACATACCCTTCAATGAGATAAGTTTTTGGTATGGGGAAAATAAAGGCACCAGAAACAAATAGAATACTGGACAAACATACTCGCTGACAACCCTGCTGTTCTTGAAGATAAGCAGGAAACAACATTGTTGCTGAAACTGCTGGCACTTGAGGCAACTCTAGCAGCTGCAAAATTAGAAAGTTTTGAGAGAGCTTTCACACCCCATATTGACATGATAAAATGATTGACTCGCTGGGAATGGCTGAAATCACCGAGGTTGTGCTCCCTCAAGTGCAGACAGGAGAGATATATCATCTGTGCTTGGAATATTATAGAAGGCATTATCTCCAACTTACACAGGAAAGTAAGATCCCATTGGCACAACATGCATGGAAAACTCTCTTGTAAAGTGATATATCTAGAACAGAAAGGTGTGGTATACACAAAAAGAGAACACCATAAACATCTTTTCATTATATTTCTTGCAATCATCAAAAACACATTTGGATGCATAGTAGAAAAATTTAAGAGTGCTCAGGACAATTGTTTACAAAGTGGATCAGATCAGCCAGGTTATGGTAGCTATGTAGGCCTGTATGCCATGGCTTCCAACAGCATGGTTGACCAATGACCCAACCCAGCAGCCTAGGCCCAGCCTAGGCTCTGGGTGTAGAAAACAACCTGAAGACAGCTCCACATATGCTCCAGGTAATACATGATGTTATCCAGTGACCATATGAACTTAAATATAACTTGTTTGTGCCCTCAGGTGATGAGGCTTTAATTAGACAGCCTGTCTTATAAGAATTTTTGGAATTGTATCGAGCATTTTCAAGTTAGGAATGTTTATGATATAGCTAAAGGGTGGATTCAACTTGAATACAGGCAAGTACAGTTCCTACAGTGCTTCAGGAAAGCCCTAAAAGTGTTAACTTAGCAGAGAGAGGGTGACAAAAGTGTAGTTATGAGAAGCCTTCAGTGTTTTGTTTAGGGTTAGGTATAATAAGACTAACAGAAAGGCTGTTACCTCTAAACTGAGCTGTTTTTATTTGAGGACAATGATTGATTTTAGTATTATTAATGTTCTGAGTTCCATTAATGTCATTAGTGTTATCCTAAACCTGGATAACACACATGACAAAAGTTCCAGATCATAATTTTGGTAAAATCCAAAACCGTATCACTGGAGCATTTGCCAACAAAAAAAATGGAGTTTGAGTCAAATGGAATTATAAATGTGGAAAAGAATTTCAGTAATTTTAGACATTACTGTTCATGTGAATATGTTAAGCTTTTTAAAAGAAGCTGAAATAAATAATTCTATATGAGCAGTTTTATGTTTTTATCAAGATAACATTCCTTTTTCATAATAAAAAGCACTTGAATACTCATAAAGTTTTAGCACTACAGATTCCACGATCAGATTGGACCAAAACTTACTTCAAGTATCTACACATTGCATTACTCTGTGATCATAAGCATACTGTTTCATAGGTAATCTGTGATAACTGATTCCAGAATGATAAGCAGCAGCAGCAGCAACAGCAAGGAGAGGAGGGAGGAAAGGAACAGCAAGATGTTTCTCCAGACATGCTGATCAAACATCCTCTGCAGAACACATGGACATTGTGGTTTTTCAAAATAGAGAGTAATCGAACTTGGGAGGAATGTCAAATGGAAATTGCTAGCTTCAACACAGTCGAAGATTTCTGGGCGTAAGTCACTTTTCTTTGGAATATTTGACTTATGATTTTCACACCAGCTTCCACTTTATTTATTCTCTTTGGTCTGTCTTGCTAGTATGAGAGATACTTCAGGATGGTGTCTAGGAAAATCAGGGAGAGTACTGGCCCACCCCACCCTTTGTTAACAATTGTTTTATGACCATAATGGCTTGCTTGTTTAGGCCCCTGGGTTGGTATTATTATGTTAACAGGTTATTGGTGTTATCAGACCAGCTTTTTCCATCATTTGATCTAGAATATTTAGTATATTGAGGTTTTGAAGAATGTGTGCAAGAAATACTGATATCTGGTGTAGATGTATGATAGGACTGATATGGATGCTTTGTGGGTGTTGAAAATATATGGGTGTGGGAGGAAAGCTGCCAGAATTAGTGGAGATTTTAATAAAGAGAGTAAGGCATGAGTGCAAGAAGAGAGGCGGGTGAGTGTGGTGTCACCATGGCTGTTTAATTTGCTTTTGAATTTTCTGTTACTGGTGAGAGTGGTGAATGGAAGGATCTTCGAGAGAGGAGCCAGTATGCAGTGTGTTGGTGATAGGGGCACTTTGGAGGAAAGTCAGTTGTTTGTTGATGATAGAGCAATTTGGAGTGGTGTGGTATAAATGGGGGCAACTTGTCAGTTTGCCGAACCAGGGCATATGAAATGGTCATGGGAGAAGGTCTGTAGGGCTTGGTTGTGGATGAAGAGCTCTGGTTTTGGTGCATTTTACATAACAGTTTGAGAGTGAATGTGAGCAAATGAGGTCATTCATTGTTTTTCTGGTGCTACTTTACTTTGCAGGTAGAAATGGCAAACATGTATAAAGAAAATGGTTCTTTCTCTTCCCTTTGCAGGGTAGCATCAGGAGCATGCAGACAGTAGCCTCATGTGTACACCTCCAGTTTTTAGCAAGTCATTTGATATGAACGTAATTAGAATTGACCTTTTACAACCTGGCCTCATAGACTACTCCATGGTTTATGTGGAATGTTTTGTATCTTGGAATACTGTTTTGAATTGTAATTTTTCTGTATTTGTAAGGTTATGAGCAAATATAATAGTTATTAAATGAATTTTATTGAGAACATGCTCACTGCTATTTGCCGTGAGGTTCACTGGCATACTCAGTATATTGATATAGATAGTTTATGTAATTATTAGTTTTGTGAATGTATATGCCAGCATATTCTTTTGGTTTTAAAATGAAATATTTGATGTAGAATTATGTAGTAAAGATGTGATTTAAGGCCTTTTGGCTTAGATTTTCAACTCCCTCTGAAACTTCAGTACATAACTTTGATATTCTGCTGTATCTTGATATAACTACATAATGATTGATTAAGAAGACTTGTAAAGGATGTATTATTTATGTAAAAGTTGTGTCTTGCTGAGCTGACTTTATGTACTAGATATTACAAGTATCTCTTTATGTACGTGTATTTGATTTATGTTATTTTTAGAATAACACAGACAGTTCATTTACACCTTTTTGATTTATATGGGCTTAAATTTGGAATAACACAATCATCATTAGGCTAGCCGCGCAGTGGTGTGGTGTTGTTAAGCACTGCGTGAGAAGCATGGGTACACATGGCATAGATATAGTGTAGTCACAGATTGCTACAGTATTTTGTGCTGCTGTATACTATATATTGCATGCATTTTGCCCCTTGCATCATGCTACCAAAACATCTTTTAAGTTCTGGGACTAGTGGTGCAAAGAAGCATAAGGCTATCACCACTGAGGTTAAGGTGGATGTGCTTAATATGAGAAGGATAAATGGACAACAGATATTAAGTGTGCCCTTGGACTTAATGAGCCTAGTATATGGACTATTGTTGATAGTGCAGAGGAGATCTGAGAGAATGCCAAGCATCCAGTATATTTATACTTGCATCTAACACTTTGTATTCCTGAAGTTTGATTATGGAGTGAATGGAACAAACGTTCAGCTCATGAATTGAACACCTAACTCGTAAAATTGTTCTTGTCACCATGCTAGTGATATAAGCAAAGGCCTAGAGAACATATAGTGACTTGGCAGCGGAAGAAGAAGCAGCATAAACATTCCGTGAATTTTAGGAAATGCTGCAACTGCCACATCAAGATGACTTGCGAGACTGCTTCTTAGGATGTTGTTGCATCTGTAGAATTCCTGGAGACCCTCAAAACCATTATTGAGGAAGATGGTTATTATCCTAAGCTGATTTTTGAGGTCGATAAGACTGGTGTATTTGGACGAGAGTGCTTTTGAAAACACACAGTTCCCATGAGAAGACTTCACCAGGATTCATAGTCTTTTATTTTCAGTTTTCATTAATAGAATTGATATGTTGTATGTATATAATAGTATTTTGAAATCCCTGATACATGCATACTGCAGCTTTTCTTTGGTATAACATTCAGTTTTCTCATTATAATGAAACCCCTTAATTACCATTAGTTACATCATTTGATTTGTGCATTTTTGATATATGCGACCATTTTCAAGATTGTGGCACACATAAATCGAGAGATCCCACGAAAAAGATCAACCCTTTAACCCTGTAAACATGTGTTAGCATTCTTACTATAGTTACTACAACTGCACTTACATGGGTTGCCTCTTCCTTCCCTCAGTTGAATTCAGAGGTGTACTTTTTCATTAGGCAGAGATGCCTTTTCTCACAGCCAGCTGTAACTAGCATCAGGAAAAAATTCTGCTGTGCCAGTTACCCATATGAAGCAGAGATAGAAGGTACAGTCCTGTCCATCCCAAGTGTGTTCACTCACGTGCTAATTTCTGCAACTTATTGTGTAGCAGTGCATGCTCAGCTCAGCAAATTGGTGATTTTATCATGGGCACAGATGAAAGTGATATTGATTTGATGGGTGCTGAAAATTATTTTGATCATAATAGGAAAGTGATTGTAAATGCGATATAGAGGAAATGTTAGTGGAATGTTGTAGAGCAATGAATATTTATGTATGGCTGAGGTCATTATGCAGTGAATAACAAAATTGTGTTTAAAAGTGTCAGTGATGTATATATCCAAAAAGCATATAGATTAAAGGTAATGAATAAGTCATATATCTGAAACTTATATAAGTAAGCCATATATCTAACTTGATATAAATAAGCCAAATATAAAACTTCTGGTCTGTAGTGAAATATGGCCTTTTTTGCCTGTTTTCCTGGTGCTACCTCGCTGAAGTGGGGGGTAGCGATGCTATTTTCTGTTGGGCAGGGTAGCGACTTGAATGGATGAAGGCAAGCAAGTATGAATATGTACATATATACATACATATATATATATATATATATATATGAGTGAGGAAAGATTGACCAAGAGGATATATGTATCAGAGGTGGAGGGAACGAGGAGAAGTGGAAGACCAAATTG
>JAUUDY010631279.1:0-16681 GCA_032361765.1 Panulirus inflatus | reverse complement strand
AGGTTAACTCAGGATTAAATAGGTTAAGATACACTAAGTTTGGTTGTATAGGAATAAGTTTTTAAAACCAAGTTATCTCAACCTTTCTTTACCTAACTTTCTTTTGCTAACTTAACATTGGTATGATTTGGTTAGGTTGAGTTGAAATGGTTAACATTGGCAAATTTGGTTCATTTGTGTACGGTTAAGGAAACCTAACTTATACAAACTTTCATTACCTTATCCAAACTGACATTCCCTAACATAACATAACATCCTAAGTTGTGATCAGGTTAGGTTAGGTTAAATCAAAAGGTAAAATAGGTTAAGTTATACCAAATTTGGTTCCGTTGTGTTATTGCAGGTAATCTTAACATATCCTAGCTTAGTTCATCTTGACCACCCAAACATTCCTTAATCTAACCTGAAATAAAATAAATTGGTTTGGATTAGGTTAGATTTAGCTTGAGTAGGTTAAATTATGCCAACTTTGGTTTGGGTGTGTAAGATTAGGTGAACATACCCTGTTACAATCTTTCTTTACTTTAGTGAACTTAGAACTCCTCAACCTAAGATCATAAATAATTGGGTTTGGTAAGATCAGTTTAGGTTGAAATAAGTTGTGCCAAATTTGGTTCAGGTGGGTCATGATAGGCAGTCCTAAACTGTCTTAACATATTGCTACCATGGCCACTCTAAAATTCTCTAACCTACTCTAACCTACTAGGTTGAGTTGGGTTATTGCACCAAATGTAGATAATCTTAACTTATCCCAATGAATTGTACCCTTGGCTAACAACATTTCCTAATAGGTGTTATGTCAAATTTGGATTGGTGTGTAAGGCAATGTAGACCTTACTTATCCGAACCTTTCTTTACATTATCCAACCAAATTTAACATTCTGTATTAAGTCTATATAGGCCTAGCTTATCCAAACCTTCCTTTACATAACCCAACCCAACGTTCTGTTTTTCTTAATTAGCCTATAATGATTTTGTTAAGTTAGATGAGGTTATATCAGGTTAAGTTCAGCTAAAATGACTCAATTGTGTTATTTCAATTAGTCCCACCGTATGTCAACCAGTTGTTACATTGGCTACCTACTTAACACTAAATAACTTGACAAAACTTGACCTACGTATGATTAGGTTAGGGAAGGTTAAGATAGGTTAAGTTATGCCAAATTTGGTTGGGTTATGGTGGGTAAACTTAACTTGGCCACCCTAACTTAATATACCCTAACATATACTGAGCCAGGTTTGTTTGGTTAAAATATGTTGTTATTGTCAAATTTGGTTATGATTGGTTGGTATATTATGATTACTTACCTTAAAAGAAACTGAACCAAATTTGGCGTAACTTATTCTAAGCTAACCTAACCTGGCTTAACCTAGGTTGGATTGGGTGGGGTTATGTTTTCCCATCGAACCTGTGTTGGGTTTGTTAG
Organism: Panulirus inflatus; assembly: GCA_032361765.1. Lineage (NCBI taxonomy): Eukaryota > Metazoa > Arthropoda > Malacostraca > Decapoda > Palinuridae > Panulirus > Panulirus inflatus. Next base: position 15,254 of record JAUUDY010631279.1, on the reverse strand, counting down.
GTTATGTTAGTCTAAAATACATTATACCAAACTTGGTTGGATCCAACGTTTTTTTTTTACCTTTATGAACCTGACTTAATCTAGGTATGACTGAGTGAGGTTGGACTGAAATAGGTTATGTTATATGCTAAATTTGGTTCAGTTGTGTGTGGTTAGGTAAACCTAACTTTTCTTAACCTTTCTTCACCTTATCCAGTCTGACACCCTAACCTAACTTAGGCATGATTGGGTAAGGGCAAGTTGAAATTGGTTAAGTTATGGCGGGGTTAGTTTAGTTTTGTTATGGTAGGTAATATTAACCAGATGTGACCTTACTACTCCAACAATCCCCAACCTACCCTAACTTAACCAAGGTTAGGTTGGGTAAAATTGGTTAGATTATATCAATTTGGTTCAGTTGTGTAAGATTAGGTAAACCTAGTTTGTCTCTAGCTTTCTTTACCAAATCTAATGTAATGTTCTGTAACCTAACCCAGTGTATGTATGACTTGGTTAGGTTACATCAAATTTTGTTTAGATGTGTTATCCAAACCAATTGTTACCTTGGTTACCTTAATATAGTATTTCCTATCTTAAAGTAGATTGGATTAGGTTAAGCTAAAATAAGTTGACTTGTGCCAGATTTAGTTGGGTTGTGGGTTTGATAAACATGATTTTATTCCAACCTTTTATTACGAGCCTGCATGTCATTGTGTCTAGGCTGTAGAGAATTGTATGCTATAGGTAAGCCATGTGGTGGTCTAGGGGGTCTCAAGAGATTCTTTGGCTGCTCCCACGCTACCTGGGATTTCACACCTCACACCAGATGGTCAATTAGCTGTGCATGTCGCATCGGCCCACTAATCACTCCTCAGGTAACGTTGTCAAGTGACCTGGGTTCAGCTACTAGGCCACCAGCCAATCCCAGTTGGGATGAGGGCATGGCAACCAGTGTCTTGACCAATCAAGAGTAATTGTGGTCATTAGTCCCTATTGTAGCTAAAACAGCAGGTCAGGGTGGGGCTCGCCACTCCCGGCTGCCTGCCTCTTCAAATAAAAGGCCCTGATGACTGCTTGGCTGTGATTCCTTCAGCCATCACGTGCCCAGCGGGTAATATAGGTTTTCCTTGTCTCAAACCCTGTTGTTTGAGATTGTAAGATGTTGGACTGTGTTGCGTTGGGTCTAAGTGTAACTATGTATCATAACTTGTCATAGAACTGCCCAACAAATAAGTGTATCTTGTATTAATTTTCTTGTCAAATTGTCAAAAAGGGAAAGAGATCTTGTGATTTGAAATCTTACCTGGAACGTGAAGTGTTGAATGTTAAGTGTTAATGTAAATATTTGTACTCGATTAATGTGGTTTTGTTATCTTGTACTCTTTATTTCTTGTATCATACCTTAATTTAACCCTGGTGTTTACTTTCATCCCATAACGTTAAGATAGCGTTATCCATTGTGTGTAACAAATAAATTGATAACCCTGCCAGGATCATAACACTTTCTTTACCTTAGCCAATTTAACATTCCCAAACCTTTTCCAACTTAACCAAGGTATTATTAGGTTAGTTTAGATTAAAAACAGGTTGGTTATGCCAAAATTAGTTCATGTTATGGTGGGTAATGTTAACTTATCCCGACCTTGGCACCGAAATATTCCTTAACCTAAGCCAAACTATGTTGGTGAGTTGGATTGGATTAGGTTGGCTAAGTTGAAATAGGTCAAGTTATACCAAAGTAAGTTTGGTTGTGCAAGATTTGATAAACCTAACTTATCTCAACCTTTCTTTATCTTACCTTACTTAACCTGCTGTTGTCATTTTAGTTCTTTGTTAGAATAGCCATGACTACAGTTGATTATCAAATGTTTCACAATTTTACATTGTGTAGATTTTGTTGTATTATATAAAATTGTTTATGGTTAACTACAGCATAGGTACATGATGGTGGGTTGAATGTCAGCTTTTGTGCAATGCTTGGAAACACTGGGTGTGTTACCACTCCACCTCTCTAATCACCAGTGCCTTTTGCTTTCTTACTTAAAATTGTTATAAAATGTAATGTTGGAGGGAAACAACATTGCTCATATATACTTCCACTCAATTATTTGGGTAGACATCAGTTATTCAGTAGTGTCTGGCAGTGCTGCAGCCAGTGTACCAGAGAAACCTGTAGATGCATCACCTCCACTTACCATAATTTCCCTCAACACCACCACCATCATTGCCACCCTTGTCATTACCACTACCCCAGCTATCACCACTTACACAATTTCAGTGATGCAGAGATGGATTAGCTTCAGCCACAACAAAGCCACATGATATCCACTACCTCCTACCTTATGACTTGCTTCCACTTTCTCCTTTTGCAAACTCTTCCAGACTCATTCAACAACTTCTTCAGTTTCTTGCACAAAACTGACACCAGCAGACAACAGCTCTTGCACTTCCCAGCCCCTTTCTCATTTAACTCCCTTGCCACCCAATCCATAAACAAATAAAAGCTAGGAGGATTGCATCAATTTACAATGAGTCCTACACAGACCACAAAGTGGGTTTGATACTTGGTTAATGGAATTGGAACTGAGCAAATGTAAAGTAATGAAGATGGGATAAAGCCTCAATATGATTATTATCTAGCAAGAATTGAGCTTCTGGAGGGAGAGAAATGGTGGAAGAATGCATGGTATGGTGTATGTGAAGGATACATGAAAAGATAGGGATAAGTGGGGACTTTTGCTGTGGCCACCCCCTTGATGGGAGTTTCCGTAGGGAATGAATGAAAGCTATATAATAATGATGTTAGAAATTTCACTAGTCATTTGCTTTATCACTGCATATTATTCCTTATCTCTGGTTCACACTGTAAAGCATAACTCTGCTCTTAATTCATAATTATGACATAGTCAGTACATATGCAAACTCTACTGACCAAGGTAGCTGTCTTTCCTTTGCCTTACCCACACATGGGCTGCTGGCATTCTGTCAACAAAAATACAGTCTTTCCTTGTCATACATAAGACTTGACAACACAACTCACACAGCTCATTCTTCGTAACTAGATTTTCATATGGTGAATGATATGTGCTTGCCCTGCCTCTTGATGAAATGATAGGAGCAGTACATGAAAGTAATAGGTAGGAACATGTCCTGGTTCAATCCATTAACAGCACGTCAACCCTGGTATAGCACATCGTTCCAATTCACTCTATTCCCTGTATGCCTCTCACCCTCCTGTATGTTCAGGCCCCGATCGTTCAAAATCATTTTCATTCCATTCTTCCACCTCCAGTTTGGTCTCCCGCTTCTCCTTGTTCCCGCCACCTCTGACACATATATCCTCTTTGTCAATACTTCCCACGTACTCCATGCGTGTTGTAGAAGGCAACTAAGGGGGTGGGAATGGGGGGCTGGAAACCCCCCTCATATTTAAATTTCTAGAAAGGTATAATTTTTTTCTTATAAACAATTTACATTTATCAGGAGCACTAGTCTTTTTTCTATTCCCCCATCTTTTCGTGTATATGTGTTGGTTAAAGCTGTTGTGTTGATAGCGTACATTGGTGGAGGTAATGGAAAGTACGCTGTGAAAGTGTAGATATTGAGGCATGAGTACTTTCCCAATTTTACATCTGTCTACTCTGTCTTTTGACATTTTGTATTTTTACTAAATTTATCTCATTACTAGTGCTAGTCAGTCATGACAGTAAGTTTCTATACTTTTCCACTAGTGCTAGTCAGTCATGACTAACTTTCTATACTTTTCCTTACTCATCACGTACAATTTACCATGCTCCAGTTTCTCTTTAAGACCTATGTGCACTTCTGCTAATGCAGTATCCAAGAGACTTTTCCACCTTGATATACTAACATCAAGAATTAAAAATGCCCTCATTTCACATGGGTCAAACCCTGTCATATGTAATATATAGAAACCAGAGGCTACCATTTACAGCCAAGCCTCAGACTATTTCATGGTTTACCTTGACCTCTTCATATGCCTTGGTTTAGTAAACTTTTATCCAATATATACCTCTCATCCTCCTGAATGTTCAGGCCCCAACAATCTTTATTTTCAGTCTCCCCTCCACTTCTGACACATAGCCCCTGTTTTTTCACTTGTTATTTCCATATTCCTGAAATATTTCACCATATCTGTAAAACTGCAGTTATCACCACACAGTTTTGAGTCATGCTCTACATGATCAGATCACATCATACCACATACCGCCTTCTCAGACATCCTATTTCCAACATATCCACATTTTTTTTTTTTGCTTTTAAAGCAGAAGGATTGTATCCAAACAATGCTTACCTTTAAACAAACCTGTCTTTTTCCTTTCAGGTAATAAACTCTATATGTTCTCATTTAAACACCATGGACTTCAGCCCCTCATTCATCCTAAAAAATTACTTCAGCTCTCATGGTTTCATCCACTCCATATCAGAACTTAAAACATCTCATCTCAGCAACTGCTGCAGTTCATTACCTTTCTCCTTTTTATATGTTCTACACCCCTTTTCATACATCCCAAATTCTGTTACCAGCTTCTGGAGTTTCTCTATGGAATCTACCACTACAACTGGATCAACTGCAAAGAGCAAATCATTCACCTCTAATGCCCCTCTACTCCAAGCATTCTGTAAAAACTCACCACAAGACCCTCACTTTTCCCACCCTCAACTCTTCATCCATGAACAGATTAAACATTTATGGCGATGCCACACATCCTTGACAATGACCCCCCCCTTCCTACTCAAATACATGCCTTACTCTTCAGATAAAAAAAAAATCCTCACTGCCTTCATAACTTTCCCAAAGTAACAATACTGACCATATCTGCACAACAGGGTGAGTGTATTGGAAAGTAAACATGCACATGCTGGCTGGATATAGCCATGATATTTTGTCATTTGTACTTTAAATGTTGCAGTCAACTTTTAAAGCTATCTTTTTGCCAGTATTCATACACATGATCTACATCTCTGGAATACTGCCATTAAGCTTTGAATAAACTTTATATAAGAAATGTGAGTAAGGTTAAAGGATAACACATATAACAGATAAATACTAAAAGTTTATCTTGTTTATTAGCAGCACATCCTGTCAAAAAAAAAAAAAAAATATAATGAGCTTATATACCATCAGAATGTACAATAGTTAAAAAATAAAACAAGCAAATTTCTTTCAGGAATGTTACTAATACAACATCCACATAAATATGGATAAAGCATTATGATGCAATAAACACAATTCTGTTTATGCAGAGCCAACAGAATTCTTTCTTGTCTGAGCTCATGAACACCTCTAATGTATATTACATTGTATAACAACAGGAAAAGAAATACAAAAAGGAATCCCTAAACTGTTATCTATCACCCTTATGGAACATAAACCAGTACAAAATGTAAATCCAACTCTTTTTAAGTAACAAGGCTTTGCTTTGATGATACTTCATACTTTGTAATACTTGTCACTGGGAAGCTAACAGCAGAATGTCTCAATCATATATTTGCCAGAATTAATTTTATTTTCTCCAAAGCTTCCTCTTTCTTCTTGTGTAAAGGTGCATCAGCATCCATGTACTGCTGCTTGCTCATCTTGCCTGCAACTAGCTTTTCTACGTTGGTCAACTGCTGCAACACACTCTCACGAAGAACCCTAGAAAAAGAAAGTTTTATCCTCAAATATGCCACTTCTATTTTCTATGAGGGATTTGGAACACATCACTACTGGAAAACTTGCTAGTTTATAATACCAGCTACCTGCTGGAGGGCACTGTTCTCCACATAATGTAATCACATGCCCTATTAGCCTTGTTTGCATGAGGGATACACAAGCAATTCTAGGTACTCCTGCTAACATTTGACATGTCATAGCTAGCTCAACAAGCTAGAGGTGTATGCAAATCATCTCTCTTTTTCTAGTCTATATTAGGCGAGTGACTTAGCACAATTACTCCAACGCTATGACCTCACATGGAATTTTCTATTATATACTAGAAATTGGTTAGGTGCCATTAATGCTATATGTTGATTTCAGCTTATGCTATGAAAGACTTTGGGAGAAATCTTTTTGACTGCCCATAAATAATGTATTTATTCAAATGAATCAACTTCAGTAAAACGTGCCTTTTCCCCTTTAAGAATGAACTTCTTGGTTATAAATTTCATTATATCACCAGAGCTAAGATATGCACTCATTTTTTCATAAGAATTTATTTTATGGCTGATATTTAAATCTGGTTAAATATGATTGTCAGAGGTAAAATAATATTCTCTCCATAGGAGGGAAACAAATCTTTTGCTATTTTCTTTCACACAAACAGCATTCGAATCCTGGATTAGTGAAGATGTATTTGGCCTCATCAATAACAGTCATGTCAAAGGCCAGTTGTGCTAAGGGTGTGGAGATGATGATGTACAATGAGACAACTTTTAACCCTGTCGCTGCATCAACAGAAAATTCTGAGATAGCAACTTGCACAGCCTATATAATTACAGGTCTTTCCTAAATCTAACCCTGGTTTAATAAAGACGTGCTTGACCTGACTCAATGGGTCATGTCAAAGGTCAGTTGTGCTGTGGATGTAGTGTAGTGGAAACAGCCTTCAACCTCTTTTTTGGGAAAAAAAAAAAGGAAGAGAAAAAAAAGAGCACTTCGTCAACCCTACTCCAACAAGTGTCCTGGATGGTGTTGCCCCTATGCAGACACTTCATACATAAACACTCTGTCAGCTGATGGCCAACAACTACTTACTGATCTAGTCATCCCTCTCTCTCTTTTCACTTTGTTTTAACTATTATCTTGGTGCTTTAAAGTCATGGTGTCAAAATGAGGTTGTTTATTATTAAGCATAAATAAATATATAGTGTAATGTTTTTATGTACTAGCAACATTAGGCTGCTCAGCATCCCTAAATTCAGTGCCTTGATTTTTTTGCTCCATTTACAGTCCATGTTCATCATTATGAGTATGGGTTATATATTTCTTTTCTTTCAAACTATTCGCCATTTCATACCTACATAAATACTGCTTATCAAATGACAATGGTCCTGATGTGTAGAAAAGATTACCTATGACCTAACCTTTATGGTTAAGGTCAAAAGGATGTGGTGTTAATAACATAGTGAGGATAAAGGTGTAGAAGATGAATATGTTCATGGCATTTGACTAGACTTGCATGGGGCAGGTTAAATGTCAGATATATTAAAAGTTAGTAAAGATGAGGGTGTAGTGAAATGACTTTTGATATCCTTATGGGTTAAGTCAAAGGCCAGTGGTGTCAAGTGATAAAAGAAGAAGACTGACTTAGGTCAATGGTGTAGTGACGATTAGTCAAGTTCAAGTCAAAGGGTTGTGGTGCTGATGGTGTAATGAAGACAGCTTTAGATACCTGTTAGGTTCAGGCCAGTGTCAAGTCTGTAGTGAATATTTAAGAGCAATATAGATGACCTCTGACCAGACCTAAAAGAAGTCAATGGCCAGTGGTGTTGGGAGCATAGTGAAAATGAGGGTGTGGTGAAGCAGCAGCATAATGAAAATGAAATACAGTGAAGAAGGTGTTGTGGTGAAGAGTTAGGGTCTAAAGGATATTGGTGTTAGGGGAGTAATGAAAACAAAATCCTAGTGTATAGTGTAAACATCCTTTGACTTGAAGTCATATGATTCAGAACAGATGTCACTGGTGTCAAGGCAGTAGTGGGGTTGTACTTGCTGAGGATGAAGTCAAAATGTTTCTCAAATAAGAAGGTATGCTTGTGGGTGAAGTAAATTTAGGTTTATGAAGGGTCTAGTGATAAAGTATTTTGACAATGAGGAAGTGAAGATGCATTTTGTTGAATTGAGATGTCTTTTGGTGGTGGGTGGTAAAGTGAAGGAGTATTTGCAGAGGATTAAGTAAATCTAAATTTATCGAGGGTGTTAAAATGATTTTCAACGTATTCCCCTCTGCAGTGAACATTACTATCAAAGACAGTGCACATGAAGACACTTATTTCACTCAAAATGCAGGCGTTTAATTCTTATCTAGGTTTTGTTGAGTGATCTTCAATTACTGCATTTCCAACTAATTTTCTTTCGACTAATATTTGGGAGAAATTTGGAGATTATTTCCTCATTAGGCTCAGGATTAAGGCTCTATGTAATGAATAATACCATCTGTGGGTAACCTCACAGCCTACAAGCTAAATTCCTTGAAATACTCACCTATCCAATTTCTGCAGCTCTGAAACCTTCTCAGCATACTCTGTATTATCTAAACGTATCTTAGCAGCAAGATCTGTGATGGCTTGAGTCTCATCACGGATGCTGGCCTGAATCTTCTTCGTTGCAGTCTGAGGTAAAAAAGCAATAAAATTAGACGTGAATTTATTACAATGGTTCATCAGAGAAATTATAGATGATATGGCTGCTGGCAATGTATAGACAGCTGTCTGAAGCAGAGGTGTTGTCTTGTCTTTAAAAATTATACTGTACCCTAATCTACCCATTATAAAAATATTTGTGGCCTTTGTCCTTCAAAAGTCCTTTTCCTTCCCTTTCCATTTTTTTGAATAAATGTGTAATCTAAGTTATTTATCCAGAAAAATATAACATACAAAATACTTTCAAATGACAGAGTGAATAAATTAAGGATACTCATGGCATCACAAAGGCCACAGAAAATATAACTGATGCTCAAAAATGCAAACATTTAACCTTTCTTTTCTCCTGCCATACAACCTAGTATTATATTTCTATCTTTACTGTATGTTGGAAGTTCCAGTCATGGATAAAAGTCCACACTGAGGCCTGGCCTTGCCTGATATGTGAAGAAGGGAACAACAATTTAAAAATTTCAGATGAAACGGAAAAACTGTATTAAAGGAGTCAGGTCATCATTGATAAGAAATGCATAAGGGATAGTCAGGTGCAGAGCTTCAAGGTGTATGTGAAGAAAGATATCAATGACAATTATCCATCCTGAGTTGTTAATGGAAGCTGGCTGAGTAAATCAAGGTCTAGCTAATGGCAAGGGAACAGAAACAGCCAGCTTTCAGGAGCAAAAACCAAAAGTAATACCTATGAAATGGAAAAATGAATCAACATTTTGGTATAGGGTAATTGTGTTAAGTTATAAGTTTAGACTGGGAGAGTTTATAAGTGGATCTATCTTTCTATATTTCTGATGCTTCTTCCCACCAGGAACTCCCTCAAAAGAGTCTCCATTACTGGTGAACTCTAGTGCATGCTGTTCCCCTTTAAAGGTTCACTCTTCACAAGCCACTGGCAAAGGGCAACTCTAGTGCACTGTTTTTAGAGGCTCCTAAAACATTTCTTCAAAATACTCTCTTTTTATTCCTTTCACTTTTTCCTTGTGATTCAGCAACTCCCTTTCCTTACTTCTCACATTTACATCTCCACCTCTTCTTTTTCACCTTCCTTTCCAGTACAGTTTCATATTTTCCTTCAACCTTGTATCCAACTATTAACACTTAAAAGCTTTAACAGTCTTTCTCTAAACATTTTAAACACCTCCTTCAAACATGAATGCACCTCTACATTTGCTGCACCTTCATCCAAACTTTCTGTCACCCTTCTGTCATATTCCTCCTTGCATTCTTTCAGGTTCATCTCCCTTGCTGACACTTTTGCCTTTCCATTCTTCCTTATACCACACCTCCACTTCTCCATAATCCTCACTTCCACAAAAACTGCAAAATGATCAGAATCTCCAAAGAATCCTCTCACAACCTTTCATATGAGTAAAAATGCAATTTAGAATGTATCAACAATTTCATAGAATAGCAAATTATCAAAACAACATTCTTCCAAAGATACTAAATTATCCAAAACAGCTTCAAAAGCATATTACTCCACTAAATTCTACCTGAGACTGAGTGACATCCTTAGAGCTCTTAAGTTTTTGTAGTTCTTCTTCTAGCTTTTCATACAGTCGTGCTCGCTTGTCATGATGAGAGTGGACTCTCTCACAGTATGATGACACACGCATTTTGGCTTCTGTTGCATCATCTTTACTTAGAGTCAGATCTAGCCGGACATAAAGAATAACCTGAAAGAAAACAGGAAATGACAGGATCCTACTACTACAAAATCTAATAGCACCATAACAACTGCAACTCTTGGATCAATCATCATATGGTGCCAATGTCAGAATTAATTAACCTGAATCACTGCACAGCTTTGCACAATACCATTCTGTATGTATTAAAAATCAAAATTTAGAATACTTTGATGAGTGATTAATGAAGAATTCCTTAACTGGTATCACACTTTTTTCCATGTCCTAAGAAAGGAGTTATGCAACTCACTATTGTCTTTTTCACTAAATACCTTTATTTCGTCCCATGAGGTGATAATTTCTTCCATAAACACAAGGGTAGCACATGTTTCACCACTGCTATTAATCAGCTAGGCCCACATTGTACATGTAAACAATATCTCCTCTACAATATACATCAAACCAAGTGGGTACTGAGCTGTATGCAACATCCTGAATATCTGACTGGTTTCAGGTACTTTATCAAAGGATACATGCTTGCTATGTGCATTTACAATGATATGCTTATTTCACTTGCACTGAGTTCTAAAAATACCCTACAATGAAAACAACCCACTTTGTCTATACTTCTGAAACCAATAGATTTATGATAAACATTCCATTTCCCTTATTTCTGAGAGACTAATGTAAATTATGTCTTAAATGTGAGCTTCCAAAATTAGCTGGTACTTGCTTCAACTTGTCACTGGTAATCACTGATATACAATATCGAGGTGGTTTTTTTTTTTTTTTTTTTTTTTCTTTTTACCCCGACATCAGTAGCATCTCTTGACGTCAGACGTCGCCAATGTCATACAAAATCCTAGAAGGTTCCTCGCTTCTACGGGGGGGTATGTATACCCGGAAAAAAAAAAAAACAAGACTTGGTCAAGGATTTCATCTGAAATGATCGTAGGCTGATAATTCCTAACGATCTTGAAAATATTTCTCGCTCACTTCATCAGCGTCTGATGGAGACGTAAGCAGACCGAAACATCGTCCTGTGCGTTGGCTAATGCGAGTCGAGACCTTCGGCTGAGCTTCCCGTCTTGACCGTCTACCTTGGACCCCTAACTATATACGCTGGGCAGCCCTAACGCCTAGCAACAACGACTGTCGCATATGCAGATCACATGTAAGGAGACTTACATAATGGTATCTTTTTGTGACGGCTTATATTTTTCAAAGCCACGGCAAGTGTGGCCGGCAACAGCGATAACCTAATCCACACAGACCACTGTTGCCACACCTCTGAGCGTCAGTTTTGAAGAGCGAGACGAAGCCTAGTCACGGTGATAATGTACCAACGTTAGAGTAACCCCGCCCAATGGGATTGTAGTGGCCTTTGCAGAGGTATAAACACTGCTTCCTGTAGGTGGATGAAGGGTGAGTGCTGAGGTTGTTAAGCAGCTTGAGTTTGGGATTATACACTGAAGACTGTTACAAACTTATATAGTGGCAACTGTGAGTTTCACAGCTGATCCTGTTCCTCACCTCATCTTGTACCGTTGGTAATACATGGGTACTTTATGCAATGCGCAGTGGTTGCATAACTGGATGTTATGGCGTATAAGTTCATAAAGCTCCATCCCAATCGCTTACATGGAATTTTTTTACAATCACTTCTCAGGGGAAGGATTTTGTGATAGGCTTGGGGGTCCAGCGGTGTCCAGGGAAGGTACGTGAAATAAAGGCTTTCATGTCCATTAAGCATTTAATGGGAGAATCATGTGTTTGTTTATCCTGGGAGAAGAATGTGGCTGGTACCGCTGTCTTTTATTTTCAGTGGGAGGTTCTTGAAATAAAAGGCGGGCAGTGGTATATCTTAAGTTACTGATAACGATTCCATTCAAAATGCTCTTACTCGACTTGCGTATCGTCTCGTCTCAACTACCACTGTAGTAAACTCACATCTCGTCAGGACTTCCCAGTGGGGCAAGGACAACCTAAGTAAGTTTAATGACTTAGAACTCAGTTTCTGCCCACGTCTCTCTCCTAGACCCCTCTCATACTTTCATCAGCTTAAGAAACCATCATATCATCGTAACAATTAGCATGGACCGGAAACTCCATATTACACAAATTGCCAAGTCTCGCTTCCAGAGCCGCGATGTTTCCATTCAGACAACTCATGTCTCATGTGGACAGTTGCTTCAGTCATACAAGAGTCTGGTTTGTCCTTGCATGATGTACTCTGCTCTCACATCTTGGAAGGTTCATGTTCTACTTCCAGACTTATCGACCCTCCCATTCCGGTCTCGGGTTTTGACACATTTGCCAAACGCCACCGTTCGGTTCTATTCCCTAGTTTCCTGACATTAAAGAGATTTCTTCCAAAACTTAGGCAGCTTAACAGAAGGACCAGGTCATGCTGAAAAAAAAAATACTATGCCTTTCAATGTTTTTTATTCTGGTGATTTTTTCTTCTTCAAGCTAAGTCATTTGACTTTCATACAAACGGTCGAGATGGCCATTTAAGAGCTTGTGAGGTGACTTTATTTTCTACTTTCATTATTCAGCAAATCTCCAGTACAACACTAAATAGGATCTTTCTATTTGTCTTCTACAAAAGAGACTAAGAGGAAATATCATCACAGCATGTTATAGGACTTTCAAAATCATAATAATCGGTGTATCTCATGCCTCTGTAACTTTAAAATTTTTCAAGATATGAAGGTTTGGCTATCTAAGCTCATTAGTCAGATTTGCATCTACAAATTCTTGTGCAACTCCAGCCAGCCTCCTTACGTTGACATCTGCCACAGTAGCCAACCAGCCTCCTGCAGTTGCATTTGGTCATCGTTTTTTTAACAATCCCTGGAAACCATGAGTCGTGTGGTTCATAAAGGGTGCCACATTCTGCTGTCATTGTCAAGTGTCCGATTCCAGAACTCCAGAGCGTGAGTTTGTTGCTGGGTTAGTTTTTACTGGCGGCCCAGCAGCTCCCAGCCTGGAAGACGGAGCCCTTCTACCAACCGCTGCAGCAAAACATCCTGGGCTGGACGAACGTTCTTCATTCATTTGTTTTGTCTGGTCGAACACATCTCTCCGTGCCTCAGTGAAGGAATTCAGATGAGCTGGTATTTGTCATAAAAAGGACAACTATATGGCGCTCCAGATGCCTGGAAATGGTTGGAAAGAAGGTGTTTCGTTGAAAAATGAAATTTACCGCTGTTGAAGACGAAAGCCCCGGCGAATTCAGGGTAAGAATTCCAAGTCAGCTAATCTCTTTCTCTCCCTTAAGAAAGCAGACATGGTGTGGCGGCCCATGAAGTCGTAGAACACAGGCATTACCAGGGCTCAGTCCTCTACTCCAAGGGATGTATATACAAAAGATAACGTTGAAGTTAGTATAGTCTTTGACCTCACCTGTAAGGGTATAAAGAAGAGGGATAATGAACATCAGGCCAAAGACTTTTCTGGACTGATTTAGGTTTATCGAATGTATAAAGAATTAGAGTGCGATGGAGCCTCTCTCTCTCAGTAGCAAACATGATGGAGAGTGATAGATTCAGAACCGTTTAATGCTTTATTTCAGCCACAGATTGTTTCATGTGCATCACATACAATTGTAAGAGTACGCAACTGCCATCCACAAAAATACTAGATTCAATGCTGGTGGAAAGGCCTATCATTTCTTGGTGAGGGTGCGTGTGGAAGTTGGTGGTAAGTTTAGAAAAAAGTGGAATCCGAGTGTGAGAGAGTGAACTTTGAAAAGCTGCTGGTGTGCAGGGTAGGTGTGGTGACTGGGACATGGTGGATTGATTGATGAAATGAAAGGAGGTAGGGAAACGCTTAAGGAAGATGTGGTCGAATATTGAAAGTGTATGATACTCCAAAATGAATTTCTCAAAACATAAGGTGACAGTATTGTTCACTGGTTCATCAATAGGTTGTTCAAAGTGTGATATGACCTGTAGTGAGGTGCCTGAGGCCTGGTGGAGCTCATGTAGAGTGCCCTTGTATATACAGGCAAGGACGTACGGGAAGTCTACAGACAAGGGTCCGATCCAGGTCAGGACCTGGCAAATCTTTAAAGAAACAGAGGGTTAGATCTTAATCCCTCTAGAGGCCATCTTCATTGCACTAAACCCTTATTGCTCAGGTCAATCGCCATCCTCACTGCACCCTCATCCTCTGTACAACCCTCATCTTTACCAGATCCTCACCTTGACTACTCCCTTATCTTCAATATACACATATGAGTCAATTCAAAAAGGCATATTTCCTACATCCGCATCTGCTTTACGGTCTCGACTCCAATGACCTGGCTCTAACGGATAAGCTCAAAGCCCATCTTCGCCACACGCTAATCTTCAATGAGCCCTCGACACCAGTGGCTAACTGTGCCGCACCCTAATCTTCACTACAGTCTTGGCAACACGGGTCCTTGAAAAAGGACCTTTGTAGGTGGGGCCAGAGGCAATGCTCATGATACACTCATCTCCATATCAACCTCATCTTCACTACGCTCTTAACTACACCCTCATCACACCACCCGGTACCCCTCACCACCATCCTTCACTGCTCCCTACACACCACCAGTACACCTCCCAACATCCTTTACAGTTTTCTTCGTACCACTCGCTCCACTGCTATTGTAACTACTCATGTTATCAACATAATACAAATGAATACAAAAGAGTTCAAACAGCCAAAGACCAATGGATCCTTTCGAGGCTGTTTATGATAGTGGAAGAGATCCGAAACTCACAGATTAGTGTGGTAAAAGTAAGACAGCATACATATCATTCACTGAGAATAACCTACCATATATTATCATTGTGACCAAGGTGGCGCAACTAATGTGAGGCGTGAACTTGAAGTGAAGTACTTATATAGTCTGTTCTTAAACGTATCCATCGAACTACTTTCAACCATTGGCAAATCATTCCATATCTCAGCAACAATCCTGCTGAAGGTAAAGTACTTTGCCTCACTCAGGGTTGTTGATGCGTGATTGTCCACAACACATACCTTTATATCGTTTATACTTTTAATGAATGGTGAATGTAAACTAGAGGCAGGAGACTATTTCCAGGTCTAGTATGCCTGGGGCCGTATGCAGAAAAATTCAAAGAACGTTTAAGTAGGCTTAACCCCAAAGAAGTTTACTTAACTTTAAGAATTTTGCTAAGCATGTTTCTGAAAGCTAGCCCTACGCTTAAGTATTTGCTTAGCAGACGACAAATATTTTGACCCAAACTGCATTTCATACTTCTTAAATCTTAT
>JAUUDY010631278.1:0-20901 GCA_032361765.1 Panulirus inflatus | reverse complement strand
CTCTCTTTGTAGTAACAGTGTTCATGTTATTGAGCAAAAGCGTTTTGTTGATCCTTGTGATTAACATCTAGCAATAAACTATTATGCAATTAGGCACAACCAGAAACGTCTGTTTTCTGCTATCACCTATTTGCATATGAGTGTTTTCCTGTGTAGGCCTGAGTGTTTGCATGTTTTATGATAAGGTTAGTCTTCCATGTTTTCAATCCTTCACCATCATAAATACAGTATGTACACAAAAAATGTTTGAAAATTAATAATGTATTCTCAGATGTGTTCTGAGGTCACTGTTTGGTCAGGTAACATTAAATTATGTTAATTTCAATATAAGATTTTAATCTAGTTTTACTGCAAGTTTGTACGTCAAGTTGGCATTCACCAATTTCCAATGGTGAATGAAAACGATTATTTAGAGACCATTACAAGCTCAACCTAATTATTCTACTAGCACCACTACTCTGTCCTACCTGAAGGCTTAACTTTACAAACTCCCAATACTTTTATTTTTTTAATGAACCCAAAAACCTTATTAATCTAATACCACATTCAGCCAAGAGAAAATTTTAGATCACAATATAAGGGCAAAAGCTTAAAAACAGCAAGGTTATGGACCTAATTGAGAAAAAGTTTTCAGTCACTAATGTTACCCAGATATTTGGAAATGATTCAAGGACTGCATACTCTAAACAGGTATCTAGGCACTAGAATTTGGGTTAATTACTATTATGAAGTCTCCCACCCATATAGAAAATATATTTAGAGAAACTAAGTTTATTCCCAGCTTCTGTATTGCATCTACAAATTCCCCCATTTCTGACAACTCCTTGCTTATAGATATCCCCTACATTCACCAGAAATATTCAGTATCTGGCTCTTTATCCACTATTTCAAGTCAACTTCATTCTTTCAGACTGATCAGACAAATTGACTAACTCAGACATGTTCATTAGCTGGAGAAATTTTACCTCTGGTCCTTTAGGTCCATAACAAAACTGAACTCCAACATTCCAAATGCTAACAAACTCTATTAGGCCCTAACATTACTGTATTCCACTTCCCATCAGCAACAGAATAATTCATAAACCTCATCACTACTGTTTCACTGGTCCCATCATCACAACAATCTACTGGCCCTAACACCACTAAACTGCATTGCCCTCAAAAACATCCTTAACTCATTCACCCCAAGGATCACGATACTTCAGTAACTTAACCATTCCTGTTCTCCATTGGTCTCTATACCATTTTACAGTCTAGCCCCAGCATGAATACACTTTTTGGCCCCCATCATAGTAAGCCTATAATTTGGTCATCGATAACACATTTATTTGCTTTAATCAAAAAAAAAAAATGAATAATACTACACTTACAATTATTTTGGCACCTCACTCCTAATGCTGTTACAAATACCTATGAAGAATTATGATGTGCAAGTAAACATACTCAGTAAGGCTGTTATAAAGTCATAACCATATGTACATCCAATATTGTGTGTATGTATGTGTGTGTTTGTAAAACTTTTATAAGTTCACATATTTTGGTTTTAGTTAAATGTGCATAAAAATCCTTGCAAGCTGAAGTATGCATGAACCACACTGAAATAAGTTACAATTTTGGAATATGTTCTTAATCTTGACATTGAACATCTATCATAAAAACTATGGTCTACATGAAATGAAAGAGATGTGATTCTCTACTCTAACATTCCTATTCTCTAATAAAAAGCAGTGAATTCAACATCAAATAAAAAATAAATTATTTACAAAGGAAATGCTGAGTTTTCTTTTTTTGGTTGTTTTGCATTCACTGTGACTGAAATGATGAACATATCGAACATGTCCAACTGTCTTCAGTAAAAGGTTATTGTATTCACCATAACAGCAAACAACCACTTCCTGCTGAGAGAACAATACACCTTTGCATAGTCACTTCTAGGACTTCTTTGCTCATTTATGAGGCACAATATATTTCAATCTAGCAACAGCATACTGCCCAACCTAATATATTATGCCACATTAGTAGGTTATCTAGTAATCAAGTATTGATAAGTTCAAGAAACATAACAAGAAATTTGTTTACTAATGACTCTGATCCATACACCAACAGGACATTTCTTGAAGAAGTGTCAGGGTGTGATATGTTGCCATAAATTTCAGAAAATGAGTGGTACAGTACATACCTAGTCATGTAGAATGTAAGTCCTTCAATTAAAAAGTTTTTATAAACCCTAGGTAGTCTCTCATATCACTTACTTTTCTAAAACCCTAGAGTAGTACCTAGGATGGTGTGATAATGTGATGATCTTACTGAGATTGATATCCACAGTATATTAAACATGAGGCAGCTCTTATTTCAGCTTCTCACTTCACACAACGATGAAAGTTGCAGATCACTGTCTTTGCGAACAATGGCATCACAAACTTTGCCATCTGGACCAATCTGTAGCCCTTAAAAGCATTATGCTGGAGCTGACAGGAATGAGTATGCACATTTAGCCTGCCAGTATCAAGAGATTAAAGACAGGCAACATTGTTAGGTAGGCTGTTTGCTATGCCTATGAATGACATGGACCGATCACTTGTAGTAATAACAGCCTTGAAGTTCTGCTACTTCTGGTCATGGAAAGTTGTTGTGGTCAGTAGAGGGTTAGCTGCATCACTTGTGTCAGAGGTAGGTGTGGAGATCATGGTGGATACAATAATATCCCCTCCATGACATCGCCCATCATTGTTGACACTTTCAAGTCCCACCTCTGTCTCCCCATCTGCCATTGGGAGAAATAATAACAGTATGAGATATACTGTATAATAAAGTTTACTAAATGCTTAAAAAGAATACTACCAGCAGAATTGGCATTGTATGTTACAATTAACATTTCAATAACAGAATTCATGTGATGCCTGCCTATTCAAAGACATCACATGCAATAATCTTGTAACAAAAAAATTATTACTACAATAAAAACAACATCCAGTTCATTTGGTACTATGAATAAAATATTCACTACTGACAGTCCAACAATTTTTGATGTAACATTACTAAACAAGATTCATACTTCAATATCTTCATCTACACCAGAGGAAACTGAGATTATTTGATAACAGTCAAACCTGCTTCACCAGCACCATTTTAAGTTCTTATGGTATAATATTTTTGAGGAAGTCCCAGACCATGCAAAACTGTTATCAATTATCATAATCTAAGGTCTAGTTTTATTAAAAAACTAAGAAATAAAACATCAAGGTTGCCAAGTAATATATCTACTCTTAAACGTACTGTGAAAGACTGCAAGACTGAATTTCAACCATTTTAATGTCAACACAACACACTTACCAGAATGTGAACATCTTTATTTATGTCAGTACATATTATGCTAAGGATCTGAATGCAAGAGTGTATGTAGTGGTAACTGGGAGTACTACAGGGAAGTCTTCATAAATTGAATGTAAAACAGTTGCTCAAGTAGTGTACTGAAAAACGACTGGTTACTGGGAATGCTTGGTTTCAAACAAAGTGCATATGTGTGTGAGTAAGTGGGGTTGGAGGTTAAAGGGTATTATTGGATTTTGTGGTAATTCACTAATCTGCAAATGATAGGTTGTTGGATGTGATCAAGATGAGAGATGGAGGCAAGTGTGAAAGTATACAGTTGTGTTTGGGAAAAAGGAAAGGATGCATGTAAGAGAAGTGGTGAAATTGAGCTAGCTTAGAAAAGAAGCCTGTGTGCAAAGATACCAAGAGAATACATGGTAGTACATGGGAAAGACAGATATCAAGAAATTCTATTGGCCAATGTCTACACTACCTGTTCAAACTTCCATATATTCCCATTTCCGTTTAAAGTGGATGAGATAAGCAGGGGACATTAATAATGCCCTCTCCCCACCCTCCGCTCCCTGTAGGAACATCTGGCAGCAAGAGAAAGAATGGAAAAAAAGTGAAGTGTGCCTACATGGAATTTGACAAAAAAAGGGAAGAAAAAGAATGCCATCTATAAAAGCTACTACACTAATCCACCCTCTATGACACTACAGTATGTTCTTAGGGTCTGGAATAAGAAAAAAGCAATTAATGTATACTTACTTTTTTTCATTCATTTAATAGATACCTGAACCAAAGCAATTTTTGTAACAAGTTTATAAATGTAATTATTGTCGCTGCATTAACAACATTTGAAGGTGGCTTATTCTAGTGTTCATGGCATTATCTGCAAAGAAACTTTTTCGTATCAACATGAACTGAACATCTTTCATCTTCAAGTTTTATAATATTCATTCTACCAACTGTATTTTCTTGTATTTCAAAACGACCCTTATGGTTAATTCTTTTCAATTATTTCAAAAGAGATTTAGTCTTTCAGCATTTTTGGTAATGATGATTTCTCAAAGCTATAATAAGTTTCATTGCTCAACTTTATGCTTATTCTAGTATTTCTTTATCCTCTTTGTAGTTTGGGACCAAGTATTGGACTGCATATTAAAGGTATGATCTTCCTAGAATGTTAAGGTGTCAATATTCCTAGCTAAGAAACCTTGTATTTGATATCCTTTTCCACTGCTATACAATCTTTAGTAAAATTCAGATGGGTAGAGATAATAATTCCAAGATCCTTTACTTTAAACAGTGAATTCTCATATATATGACAGTTGCATTTAGTATTCGTATCCTGAAAGTGCATAACTTTACATTCATCTATGCTAACTTTCACCTGCCAATCATTTGACTACTCTCTTAATTTGTCAAGTTCTCTAAATTATTTCACATTCTTGCTTATTCATAAATCTACCTCCTAGTTTTGTATTGTAAGCAAATTTGAAGATCTAAGATATAAGATCCATATCAAGAATAATACATATAATGTGAACAATGAAGCCATGAACTGATCCCATCGGCACACTACTCATCACATTCAGTTGGTCTGAGGCTTCATCAAGTAAAATCAAAGAGTCTGCCCCTCATTCCTTGTGAATTTACTCTACATGTCTTGTGTGTCTTTTTATTGAATGTCTTTTGAAAGTACAGGTATATTGCATCAAGGGTACTCATGAATCCTAGTTGCTATATATGACACTAAAGAATTCTCGTAAATTTGTTAGATGAGATCTTTTGTTGCAAAAGCCATGCTGATTGTTTAATACTAATTCAATATCAACAAACATCTAAAATTATCTCATCATTTTCATCACTTTTCCTAAAACTAATGTAAGGCTAATCAGGCAGTAAGTTAAGGCGTACTTCTTATCTGCATCTGTATATAACGGTGACATTTGCCAATTTCTAGTTTTTAGATGGCTTACCTCCAGTAAGAGACTTAAGTATTTTGGTTACGGAAAATATAAACTGCAATCTCATCTTCAAGAATACTGGGGCTTGGGTTTCACGGACAGCCCCTCAAAAAATTCTTGTTGTTCAGGTATGCATAAATCTTTCTCAACTGTGTATGAAGGCCATGTTTGTTTCTTAGTAATCTTATTGTCTTTTTGTTTTTTCTTTGACTTCTGTATTTGAAGAATTCCTTGGGGTTATCTTTTACATGCATGTATACTCTTTTTCACATTCACTTTTACTTCATCTTATGTCCTTTTTTACATTTCCTATATATTTTCACTAGTTCTTGATGGTTTCCATTATTTCCCATCACCTTAAATTTTGTACATATCTTTTCCTTACCGTAAATTAGTTTTTGTATTTTTCCTGATCATCCAGGCTGGTTCTGAGTTCCCACTGGTTATTTTCAGTTATCTTGGTAAGTTTTCATTCTTAATAAGAAACAGCATTTTTCTAGAAACACTCAGTATCTCTTCCACAGTTTTAGCCATTACTACTGTTTTATTGTATCATATTCAAAAACTTAGCTCTTCCATGACTTGGGATCATGAGTTTGCTATTATCAATTTCAAATCTTGCATTCATTTCTTGGCCAGAACCTCAATCACCACAGGAATTCATCAATTCTCTGTCAGCAGCAAGCATGAGATTGAGGGTATTTTGGCTCCGAGCTGATTTAGTAATTACCTGGTCTAAATACAGTCAATAATCGAATTAGTCTTTCTTCTTCTTGGTTTCCAGTTAACTTAGTCCAGCTCAAACTTGGTTTGTTAGTCACCTACAATGATAACTTCCTTGTTACTTACAATAGATCATATTTTGCTGTCAACATCTTCCTTTTGATGAGGTCTGCATATGATGCTAAAATGCAGTGTATTTTAATTTTTGTTGGTAATATCAATGTACAGAGAATGGCAACTATTACTGTCCAGCATGCTTATTCTAACTATGCCTAGACTATTTTCAGCAAACATAAAGACCACATCCTACCTTATGAATGAGTGAAAAGTGGCACAGGGTGAAAGCAGATGAAAACAGGGAAGTGGGAGAGGAGAGGAAGATTAATAAAAATACAGTGCTTAAATGTGTAGGTGATGCATATGATACAAGGAAAGAAGGATGTGGGTACAAGAAAAGAGGCAATGAGTGGTGGAATAAGGTTTAACAGCTAATGAATGAAAAAAGACAGTTATGGATGGTTCTTGCAATGAAGGAGCGTAAGAGATTGATAAGAGGTATGGGAGCTTAAAAAACAAAAAAGGCAAATGAGAAAAGGAGTGAAAGACTATAAATGAGAATAAGAAAGCATTTTTCGAAGGTGAATATTGTGAGAAGAATAAGAGAACAAATGGAAATAACAGTGAGGGACCATGAGGGCTGATATGAGTCACCGTGTGGTAGACAGGGATAAGTTCCTTGCTGTACTGAGGAGTGTGTGGAAGGAGAGGTCAGTATAAGTTAGAACAAAGATAGGCATGTCTGAAGATAATGTAGTCCCAAGAATGATGTACGGTTGTGAGTGTTGAGCCCTGTAAGCATGAGAATGGAAAGGTGTGGACACTGGAAAAGAAATGCCCGAAAACAACATTTGGTGTGAGGCATATTAATCAAATAAGGAATGACAGTGTGTGAAAAAGATGTGGTAGTAAATATAATATGACAGAGAGAGCATACCAGGGTGTGTTGCTATAGGAAAGGCATAGGAAGAGAATAAAGACAGACTGACTAAGAAGATCGATATGCCAAGTGTCAGGCAAAAGGCCAGGCCATCATGCCAAAGGAGTAAGGAGGATGGGGAAACCAAGGAGATGGAAGGATGGAGTGAAAAGGGTTTTGGGGTATCAGTCTGAACATTCATGAAGTTGAGAGGCATGAGTGGAACAAAATTACTTGGATTGATGTAGTATATGGGGGCCAATTTTTTTTGTCAGAGGTGAACCAGGGAATACAGTGGTTAAGGTAAACCATGGAAAAGTCTGTGGGGTTTGGCTTGTTTTTATGCATTATACATGTCAACTGGAAAGTGGATGTGTGTAAATGAGGATATTGTTCATTTGTTCCTGAAGTTACCTTATTAAGGTGGTACAAGCAATTTCGTATACATATTTTTTCACATATACAAACCATTTCCCCTGTAAGTGAGGTAGCTTTAGTTAGGCATTACCAGGAACAAATGAACAATGGCTTTGTTTGCACAAATCAATTTTCTATATGACATTTATAATGTATGTAATTATCTACTGTGTTAGTAATCAACTGTTTACACTTTAAAATGAGGAAGTAAAACAGTTCAGCATTTATGCAGTCCCACCTCTGAGGCTTTCTCTACAGTCATACAGCTTTTCTAATTTCCTTACACTGCTTGCACTTACAGTCTCGGCTTATTCCATTTACCCACCAATCTATCCCTATACAAGTACTTATTTTCATCCTTTCTAACTTCATTTTTTTGCCATTAGTTTAGTTTTCTGCTAAGACTTCTCACTGATCTTTCTTAGGTAATCTTCTAGAACTACTCAGTTTTGACACCCAGTTTCATACATAAGCTTGAAAATTGTAATAATATCTCCCATATTCCCTTTTGTTTCCAGTAGGGGCAAATTCACAGTTACTAGCCTGTCTCTGCACATCAGCTTCCTTAATTCTAGATAAAATTTTTGTTGCCTTCCACTGGACCTTCTCTATCAGATCTATATGTTTCTTTAAAAAAGATGGCCAAACTTAAAATACATATTCCAATTCAAGTCAAAAGTCTGCTGTTAGTCTCATTCAACTACTTAAATGCAACTTGAATACTGTCCAACATGTGTTTCGCCTCCTTAACAATTCTCTTAATATGGTCTTCTGGTAACAGGATGGGTACTGTCAACTATCAATGCCTTTTCCTGCATACTTTTACCACAAGATCACAGTTAGAGTTAGGTCTTATCTGGAGTAATGTCTTGTAGCTTATTCTCTTTATCTGCATAAACCTCGTAAACAATGCAGGGCATGTAACTCCCTTACACAATATCCCATGGTTTATGCCACTCACCTGCAAGAGCTTCAGGCAGAGCATCGAAACTGGAGCAGACTGTGATGCCCTCATGCAGCGCACCAATAGTCTTGAGAACCCGTGGCTTCATGGCCACAAACACCAGGATCTGCCCACGTAGGTGAAAGTCATCCACCATCCCTTTTATACCCTGTTGGTGTAAAGTAAGAATACAAAACAAAGTCTTTGGGATAATTTTACCTTTCACACTGTGCATAAAATGAGCAAAATAGTCTGTGAGATAAAGATGAATGAAGAGAAAATAAAATGTTCTTCCTATTTCATTATCTAGACCACTCTATCAAACAATTTAAGTACCATTTCCAGACACAAAGAAACACCCATAAAATGCAAGTATTAGACCTCTGCTTGAACACCACCCAAAAAAAAAAAACTAAATGAAAACCATCATAATTCTTTGAGACATGATTATAACTTGTTAATATGTCAATCCATTATATCCTAGTCAACATATGTAAATGGGTACATGCACCTATGAATATGATGACTGTGATGTAAGGATGAAATTTTTAAGCATTTCTGGAGAAATCGAATAACTGTATAAATGAGTTTGAGAAGGAGAGAAAGGTGGTTGTAATGGGTGATATGAAGGTGAAGGTGGGATGCAATGAAAATAGTGAGACTGTTGGTAAATGGAGAGTGCCTGGAGTATGTGAGAATACAAGTTATATTGTGGATATCTGTGCTAAGAGGGGTTTAATCCTTGCAAACACCCTTATTCAGCACCAGATGATCCACAGATATAAGTGGATGAGAAATGATGAAAGAGAAGAACAAAAGGGTTTAACTGATTACGTGGCAGTGGATGAAAGACTGAGGAAGGTTATGTTGGATGCAAGAGTTGTGAGAGGATTCTTTGGAAACTGACCATTTTGAAGTTCTTGTCGAGGTAAGGATCAAGGAGAAGTTGGGGTATGGCATAAGTTAGAACGAAGTTGTAAAAATGTTGGCAAGCGAGAAGATGAATCAGAAAGAATGTATGGAGGAGTATAACAGAAGGGTGATTAATATTAAAAATGAAAGTGCAGTAAATGTAGGAATGCAGTCATATGTGAATGAGGTGTTTAAAATGTTTACAGAAACTGTTAAAGGCTGTGAAATTAGTATTAGGATAGAATGTTGTGAGATAAAAGAATAAAAATGGAAGTACATGGCAGATGCACAAAATTAGATTAGAAATGCTGTGGATGAGAATAAGATTGTCAAAAGAAATGTATCAGTGGAAGTTCAGCAAAGGTGGAGTAAAAAACATATGATATGTAATTGGAATATTAAGAAGCTGATAGGGGAAGCAAACAAAGATAGGATGAAGATTCTGGAAGAAAATTGAGGGGAAAGTTTAGGGAAAATAAGAAATTGTATTGGAAGCATGTGGAAAAGGAAAGAGGTGGATGTAAGAATGGAAATGGAAATGTGAGAATTAGGGAAGGGGAGCTGCTGGATCAAAAGGAGGAAGTGAAAGGATGATGGAAAGAGGATATTAAAGAACTGATGAATGTGGGAGGTGAGGCAGCAGTTTTTATATGCATGGGTATGGAGGATGGAAGGATAGATAGCAGGGTAATATAGTAAGAAGGGAGGTAAAACGTGCAATAATGAAGCTGAAGGTAGGAAATACACCTGTAGTGGATGGGATTACAACTGAAATGTTGAAGTATGGAGGAAAGAGTGTGATAGACAGGATGCATTTGATAAGTAATTTAGCATGGAGACAGCAGGTTGAGCCTGAGGATTGGATGAAAGCTATTACTGTTCCTTTATAAAGGTGCTGTGGACGTATGTAGCAATTATAGGGGAGTAAGTTTGTTAAGTAAAGGAAAAGGAAAAGAGTATGCAAGAGTCTTGATTAACAGAGTGATGGAAGTGAATAAATGCAGAATAAGTTAGGAGCAAGAGGATTTTAGGAAAAGTTGGGGATGCAAGGATCAGATTTTTGAGGTGAGAATGACTGTGGAAAAGTATCTAGTGAAAGGCATGAAGCTGTATGCAGCTTTTATAGATCTCAAGAAAGTATATGACAGAGTTAAATGCAAAGCTTCAGAGTATGTGTTAAGGATGTATGGGGTAGGGAGACAACTGTTGGATGGTGCACAAGCCTTCTATATAGGACTAAATGAATGTGTAAGAGTTGAAGGTTGAGCAAAAGTTTTGGTATAAAGGTGGGTGCAAAGCATAACCATGTGATTTCACTTTGGATTTTTAACATATATATGGATGGAGTGATAAGGGAGATGAAAGTAAAATTATGGAAAGTGGGTGGAGACATGGAGTGTGGTGGTGAGGTATGGTGGCTAGTTACAAGCCTGTTTGTAGATTATAATATGTTGTTTGTTGAAAGTGAGGAGGAGTTACAAAAGGTTGTAAGTGTGTTTTATGATGTGTGTAAACATATGCACTTAAAGGTAAAGGTGAGCAATAGTAAGGTAATAAGTAATAGCTTCCGAAAGTAAATAAAGGCTAATGTACTGTGGTTGACATATCATCTGTTCTCATTTAACCTGAAAGGGACATCATTCTCAAAATTCATGTTTCCTTGCTAATACTTCACTATCCATAATGCATTCTGATTCACACATCTTCATCTCTATGTACCATAGTTGATTCTCATTATCATTATAAATCAAATTTTGTCAAATGATATCTCATTCCTAGTCCTGGTATATTCTTGCTAATCTATTTCAACAGCAACATTGCTGAAATGAACACATCACTGAAATGTAAGGTTATCCATCTTACACAGACATATGTTGAACGAATTTTAATGAATATAAAGTCAGCATTTGTGACATACCTTGGCTGATGTGTAATCAGCACTATCAATGAAGGAACAGTCAATGACAACAGGGAGCGAACCACCTGCTTGCCGAAGCCCAGCTTTTCTTATGGCAGCACGGATGTGGGAGGTGCTTGGATAGCTAACACCATGAGCGGGAGTAACCAGCACATATCCTCCATGTTGCTTCTGGAAAAGAAAAATATGACATGAAAATATGTTAATAAACATCTGCTAACACATACTGCCAGTTTGATCTCTTCACTTGAGAAAACACACAGAACTGTTAAAAAGATGCCAACAACATGCATTACAGATTTTACCCAGATTAAGGAAAATGAGTTAATGCAAAAATGAGCAGTTAGTAATGCCTACTCAAACTATAAGATAGCAAGATAAAAGTGGACATGATGACTACCTTTGAGTTAAGGAGTTACAATAAGGTTAGCATAAACCAGGTCTTTCAACCTGAGGGTACAAACAGAAACTGAACAAACGAAATCAAGCAATATACGCAAAATGCCTCTTTAGCAAATGAAATAAGCTAAGCGAAGAGAAAGTGAATGTTGCAAGCACTGATAAATGTAAACTTACATGATTTAAGTATCATTTCCCTGACATATAAATAAATAAACATGACTATGCATGTCTGTTCTAGTTTCAAAGGACTTACGTACAGCAACAAAACAATTATGAACTGAGTGAAAATCAAAAGATATGATGTAAAAGGAACTCTTTTATGTTGAAGGATCCAGTCATGGACAAAAGTCCACACTAAGGCTGGGTTTTAATAGATATAGAGAGCAATATGAAAAGGTAAAAGAAGAGACAATGAAAAGTACTAGCGAAATTTGGAGGAAGTATAAAATCTGTCTCTTGAAATATGCCAGGTCATAGTTACTGGGAAAGACATGAAAAGATAGAGTTCAAATGCTTCGAAGTGCAGGGAGAGAAACAGTTATCAAAACGGCCCACCCTTGAGTTGCCAATGGCTGCACAGTCATCATGTGATGCAGCAGCTTGCCAAGTATTAACTGTTAAACTGTAAAAAATCATAATAAATTCATTGACCAACTTCAAGATGAAGTTAGTGATAAGCAAGGATCACCATTTTTACAATAAGACAATCATTCTCATCTCATCGCATCCTATTTTTTCAAGTCTTAACCACTTCAACACATCCTGATCAGCTCTCTACATCAGATTGCATTTGCTATGTCTCTTACAATGTCATTCCTTACATGATCAACCCACTTCTTGCCACATATAATCCTCAAACATTACATTTCCAAAACATCCATCTTCTTCTTTCTTTTACCTTCAAGGCCCATGGCTCATGTCTATACAACACTGGTGAGAATAATATACCTCCAAAAATACCCATCTTTGCCCTACCAAACAGTAACTTCTCCCTGCACAAGTTTCTAATGCATCCAGGACATTAGTCCCCTCTTCCTGTGTCCCAAACAATGTCATGCCTACTCCCTGGTACTTTAGCTAAAGCATTACAGTACACTCAAACCATCCTGTCTGATTCCCCTGCTGCACCTAAATTCCTTCTTCTTGTTCACATTTACACTTAATTTTCTCCATTTGTAAACTCCTAAACTGTATAACCAGCTTTTGAAACTTCTCAATGAAGTCATAAATTTGGAAGGTAAATATATAAGTGATCAGCTAACAGAAATAGTAAAGCTAATGATAACAACAGAAATTAAGATTATGTTTATCTATTTATTTACTTGTCTGTCTATCTATTCATCTATTATCAGAAACTCTATTCTAATCTACATGAAGTGCTTCAAGCACATATAAGCATTCACCTTTTGTGGGAAATAATTCTACAGAACTGGGGTCACCAACTCCAACCCCACAAGCTGATAAAATAACAGAGATGCTAAACTCTCTTGGGTACGATAACTAAACTGCTAGCAATCAATTTGGGAAGTAAAGTACAATCATTTGGTGATATTAAAAAGCTGTGGAAATAAGGAAGGTGTCAGATGGAAACAAAGCAAAAGTCTGTTAAAAGAAAAGATGAAGTAAAACAGACAGATATCTTGGTTTGAAAGGGGATATATAAGGAAGAGGGCTACACCAAAAGAAAATTATTGATAAAATAAAAGAGAGTCAGTAAATGCAAGAAGTGTGAAAACATAATCTGAAAATAGCAACCAGTGACATAAATAAGACCTACGTAAGGAAGTAAGTAAGCTTGGACAAAAGCTAGATGACCAACAGAAAAACACACGGGAGGAAAAGAATTTGTGGGATGGTAGCATTTGCAGCACTAGGAACATAGGAACAGATGTAATGAATTGGAGAGGACTGATATAGTAACCCAGAAGACGACCACTAACAGATATGACTGAAGTTGAAGGGCATGGGAAAAGCAGAGTCAAAGAAGAGTCAAACTGACCCAAAAAGAGTGAGAGAATTGTTAACAAACTAAGGAAGATAATAGGTAAACTCAAAGAACTATATATGGTAAGATAGAAAAGGCAATCAGTATTGGAGATGAAAATTAAAAAAAAAAAAAAAAATATTGTACAAGACCACAGGCTAAAAGGGGGATGATTCTAAGCTCAAAGAGTAAGCCAACATGTTGATTCAGTCAACCATAAGTACAACAGTGAAACAAGAGATAGAAAGATAAAGATCTGTAATGATGGATGGAATGAAAAAGGATCACATTCAACCAAGAGATAAAAGAATATGGAAAGAAGAAAGTAGAACAGACCTGTTTGAATTTGAAGATAAGGCAATAAAGAAGTTTGAAAATTATGATACAATCAACAAAGAATTTGGGAAGAGCTAGAAAGAAATAAAGATACAATTCAAAAATTAAAAACAATAAGAAAATGAAAAAATCAAGAAATCAGGAAGATGTGGCATTTACAGCACTAGGCAATCAAACAAGACATGGGGAAAATCAAAGTGACGATGGTACATACAAATGCAAGTAGATTTGAGGTATACAGCCAAGAATTAGGGCTTAAGCATATTTCCAATAAAACTGCTACTTCTAGTAAAGTTATAAAAAGTGTTCTATCACTGGAATGTATATGAATATTAAAATTACATTTCATTAGCCTCCTGTTAACTTTCCTCAGTAAATGAAGAGGTCACCACAAAATGGCTATAATTCACATGTCAGATCAAGCTTTGAGAGACAACCTAAACTGATGATGCATATTTTTCAAGAGGCATTCTTTTAATCCCAAATGTTTAATATCTGCACCCTCAGAAATAGTACCTACCCTGAATATTACATCCCTGAAATGCCCAGGTAACTTATAGTGTACTACTCTCCAGGAAGTAATGAAATGATACACACTGATACCACGGAACTTACACCAGGTGGCACAAGGGCAACTTTGATAGCAGGTGTGGCTATGGAGTAGAGCAGCATTGAAAGGTTGATAGCAATGCCCAATAGGATGCCCCATTCCAGCCCCCATAGGAGGCAGGTAACAAAGGTAACAATAAGGGGTAGCAGATCAGCCTTCTTGCTCCTCCAGAGGGGGCCCAAGATATTGTAATCAATCAAGTGAATCACTGCACATATGATTACAGCTGCCAAGGTTGATTTGGGAATGTAACTGAGGAGATAAAAATGCCTTTGTAAGTAATCTAGCACTCTTCAGTATATGGTTTCACTTGTAATGTATATCGGTACTAGTTGAATGTTCTAATGGACTTGAATGTGTTCCACTTCTAGATTTGTCTGAGTAAACTTTCTAATGTAAATAAAAAAACTTCACTTTCATGTAAGAGTGAAACATTATTCATAAATTAATACTATAACATCATGATCTTAATATAAAGACTAATGTGGATAGAGAATTCTTGCTGATAACTTACCTGAAACAGGGTGTGAGGAATGCAAGGGCCAAAAGAACCATGATACCTGTTATAAGGCCACCTGCAGGAGTCCTTACTCCACTAGTCAGATTAACAGCTGAGCGCGATAATGAGCCCGTTGTTGGCATTGACCTGAGGACATAAAGACATACAGGTAACATAAGATGAGCAAGATTTAATAATAGATTTTCCCAAAGCAAAGAATTCCAAAGCATAGTGGTAGCTGGAAAGAGAGATATTACAGCGCCCTTCCTCTTAGTTATTAACAGTTACACAGTACTTGTGACAATGGCTTGCTGAGCAATATGTGGCCCAGCTAATTCCAAAGGCACTCAAACAGCCAGCTCTCAGAAACAGAAGCCTTAATATTATCTAAAGAAAAGTAAAAGAGAATCAACCTTAAGCTAAGGGAAAGCTGGTCAAGATTATAAGACAGATTAAGAGTTTTTGACATTACATTAAGCCCCATCATGTTTAGTTAGCATATAGATCAAGAGTCTCTCTAGATATAAAAAGCAGTGCTCCATACAAGGACAAATCCCTCTTTCAAATCTGTTACCTAACATGGCTGGAAGTTTGTCGAATAGGAGCGGTTGACAGTTCAGGGTTATGGGAGGGTTCTGGTTGCATTCAAGTCTCTCTTGGGTTAAAACTGTGACTGTGGGTTTCTGTATGGATGCAGACATTCTGTTTTGAGCATGCCAATATTTAGATCAAAAGATGTAGTTTTGCATATCTATTGTTGCTTTAGTGTCAGGTTCCTGTGATATACTTATGAGGTTATCTGCATATGTGAGGACTTTCAATACTGTTCAGTAAGAGGTGACAGGATGGCTTGTGGGAAAGGGCTGAAAAGAACTGGAGAAAGATCTGCTCCTGTAGGACTCCATAGAAGAGCCTGAAGATTTTAGAGCAGATTCCTTTGTAAATGACACTGCCCCAGTGGCCAGCAGTGAAAAAGATGAACCATTTTTTGCCATTTTTGAGGATGATAGCGTGTAGTACCTTTTGTGTGAGAATGTGTCTGCAAATATTTTGTTATCTTCTGCCATAACTATTGTGTGGAAGAATGGTTGCGAATAGTTGAGCTATCCAGTACGTGTGATGTCTGTATGAAGTGTGGTAGTGGAGTGACTAAGTCTAAAGCCATGCTGTGTGGTTCAGAGCGGGATATTATGGCTAACTCTATTATGGATTATTTTCTCAAGGAGACTGAATATCAATGATAGCAGTGATATAGAGTAACTGGAAGAAGGAAGTCAACTGATTTTGAAGGGTGTCAGGATGAGTACTTTGGTGGCGACTTTCCAGGTGTTTAGAATTCTACTGGGCAGCAGTCTAACACACACTAGTCAACTGACTTCCCAAATCAAGGCTTAAACTCCAACCAACCAGATGTACACCTAAGAGAAACCACAGAGGTATAAGTTTGCTGAGTGAACCTGGTAAGTTGTTTGGGAGAGTAGTAATGGAGAGGGTGAAGGCATGTACAGAGCATTAGAATGGGTAGAAACACTGTTGTTTCAGAAGTGGTAGAGGATGTGTGGATCAGGTGTCTGCCTTAAGCAATATGTGAGAAATACATGGAAAAACAGATGGATTTATATGTGGCATTTATGAATCTGAAGAAAGCATATTCACACCTCTCTCCAAAACTCCTGCATTCACCCCCCCAAATCACCCCATCCATAAACAAATTAAACAACCGTGGGGACATCACATGCCCCTAATGCAGACCAACATTCACTGGGAACCAATCACTCTCCTCTCTTCCTACTTGTACACATGCCTTACGTCCTTGGTAAAAACTTTTTACTACTTCTAGCAGCTTACCTCCCACACCATATACTCTTAAGACCTTCCACAAAGCATCTCTATTAACCCTATCATATGCCTTCACCAGATCCATAAGTGCTACAAACAAATCTATCTGTTTTTCTAAGTAATTCTCAGAGAGTTCTCTGGGTATGTTTTCTTCCCTTACCAAAGAACTAAAAATATCTTTCTCAGTGTATTTCCTTACCCAAAAAAGGATCCAATAATGTTTGCAATGCCTAGAGTGATGATCTCCTGTGTGGCATCAAAGGTTCTGCCCTTGGCGAAGGCACTGACAATGGCAATATGGTCGAGAATGGCAATGAAAGGGACCATCACCACACCAATTCCTAAGTCATTCATAATCTCTGGGAATGTTAAGGTTTGGTTGTTTATCTCTGTGGAGAAAGGTGGGAGAGATGGAGGTGGGATCCCAGGCTCCACATAACCTGCCAAGGTAGAGAGAAATATATCAGGTTCTTATAGATCCCCTATTTTAATAACAGAGAACTGAGAGAGACCATTACCACCATAAATCAGTAATACAGATCATGAAGTACATCTTGTATTTTAGGGTCTAAAGTTCAATACATGCATCTAGGAATGAAAAAAGTATATCTCAAAATGATAAAGAATGACTGCTGGCATATATCTGGCAAGGAAACAAGCTTATCTTACTTTGAATATTCAGGAAAAGTTCTAAGACAATATATGAGTATACCATTAATGATCATCATTTAACCTATCAAGTAGCATGCTTTCATTCCACAGTTTACTGTTTAACAAAGTGAGCAATTAACCTAATCACAGTAAAGGTAATCCAAAACAATAAGGTCTAGAAGTAACAATGTATTCCATCTTGTAGGATGACTGCCCTGAAAGAGATAACATTTTCAAATTCTATACAGAAGTCATATCTAAAATTTCAACAGAACGAAAAATTTGATATGCACTCCACTCTTATAGTTGACAGAAGCTAAAGATAATTAGATACAACAGAAAAGAAAACCAACACATACAATTATCTAAAGCTGAGAAGGGTAAAATTTCACCTGCATTGTCTGTTTACAAAGGAACTTGCAAAAAGCTTAGTATGTTATATACAGAACAGACTTGTAGGGATCTTTCAGCTAGAGGTAAGCAACACAACTATAGTGTAAGGAAAGCAGAGTTTTCCAGTGCCCTGTTTAAACATGTCGGAAATGATAATCATTGGACTGAAAAGGCGAAAGTTTCCTCAGCTAATTCACGTAACAGGAATATTACTGAATCTTTACCTAGTTGTGTTGCCCTCCGGTCTTGCTCCTTAACAAGTTCCCATAACATAAAAAAAATCTCCCGTCTGCCAGTTTTAATTCTAGTCTCCTCTTTGCTTTCATCTTTAGCCTCCTTTGTGCATATACCATTTTGACTGACTGGTCTTGGTAAATTTCTGTGTCCATACCAGCTATTCCTATATCATGCATTGAGAGAGGTCTTATAATACCCCTCAAAGGTAGTACTATTACCATTAATGGAGCTTTCTAGAGCAAATCATCTTAAAAAGATAAAAAGAATTTTGATCTGTAACAGACAGTCTAGTCTGGCCTTGAATTTGCAGGGCCTCTGAAAAGGAAGTCTTCCTCTCATATACCCAGAACCCCTCCATGGAGTGTTTTAGACGCCTCGGATTGGAATGGCAGAGTGGAACTGTGGGAAATGAAGTAAGCCATAGGATGGGTGAGAGAGTAAGCATCCTGGGCATATTGGGGAGTGTGTGGATAGAATGGTGAGAACCTGTGACAGCAAAGACAAGTATGTTTGATGGTATAGTACTCCTGATGGTACTGTACAGATGCAAGGCATGGGCCCATGATAAAAATGTATGTAACACAGTGGATGTGTTCAAAATGAAATGTATGCTGTGTGAGTAGAGTTCTTTATATAAGAAATGATAGGGTAAGAATGAAGTGTAATTGTAAGAATATGTTTGAGAGAGCTGAAGAAGGTGTGCTGAAATGGTTCAGACATATGGAGAGGATGATTAGGGGGGTATACAACTCAAAAAATGAGAAAAAAGGAAAAGGGGAAGCTCAGTATGCAGTGGAAGGTTGGGCTTCAAGTGTTAAGGGCCTGATCATGCAGGAGGGTGTTAGGGATGGATGAGAGAGAGAACTGGGCATCATGTGGTATACAAGGGGTGATATACTATAAATGAGCTGAATCTGGGCATACAAAGTGATCAGGGGAAACCACATTAAACGTCTGTAAGGCTTGGCCATGGATAGTGTGCTCTAGTTTCAGTGCATTATATAACAGCTTTAGTGGATGTGAACAAATGAGGCCATTGTCTATTCCTGGTGATATCTTGCTATTGTGGGAAATGGCGAACACATATGAATTTATCTATATCATTACTGTCAATATTATCATTACTAGCATCATTATTAGTATCAGTATTAATGTTCATTATCATACAACCCCAGGACCCCTTTTATGAGACTTTTGCAGTTTCAGGTCTCCACACGGGTGCACCTCAAAACACTTGGAATTACAAATAATACATCCCACATCCTTAATCCCAACTTTTACCTATTACTTAGCGTGTACTTCTAAATGACACCAGTGCTCAGAATTATCACTCAGTTTTGCACTTGGCAATTTTGAAGCAGTTATGAATCAGAGAATAAAATCCATATATCCCCGAGTACGTACAGCAATTAGTGCTGCTTTCATGAACACACATATTCATCTCACCACAATACACAGGAATATGTACAGCAAAACCGTTATACTGTGTCTTTTGATGTCAACAAGCACTCCTTAGACTTGGGTAACTCTCTAACCACCTGCACATCTTTGTAGCCAACTTATCTGTAAAGCTGCAACTTGACTGACCTTAATGGTTCTCAAGTGGACTACAGTGACCATTCTCTCTCTAGATTTTCTTTACTGATGCCACAGGCAGATTTTAGCACATTCTGGTTGTCTCTTACATGTTCTGAGACTGTAACACCCTTCAAATACAGCTAATTTCCATAATTTCTGTGTTTAACATTTTGCTCTCCCTTTTAAAGTTTTCTCCCAACCTATCTTGTATATGAATCTTTCACTGTCCTTCTAGGCATAATTACAGAGGCATACATATTCCCTTTTCTCCTACTACATGTAGCTTGTGAATGCTTCACTTAGGTCTTAGCAAGTCTTATGTAGCATTCTGGTGAAGGTTAACTGCCATATTTTTTTTTTTTCCGGCAAAGACTTTGGATAAAACACCATGCTCTTATCACAGGTAACAATACTTAAGAAAAGGAAGGAAGAGAATGATCAAGATCATAGATTAAGATGATGCAGGCCATGATGATTGCAAATATAAAATTATGGATAATATCAGACACAAAGTCTTTCCTGTCAACAGTAATGAAATCATTAACTTTTTTAGTTTGACTTGAAAACAAGTGAAATACTTCTCATCAATTCCTTTACAAAAACAGTCCAACAAACTAGAGAATTTAGTTGCAGCACAAAAGACAAACTAACCTGTAATTGTGAAGGGCTGGTCGTCGCCATCAAGGCAGTAGGCAATAATAGAGGCAATGATCACAATGATGGCATTACGACCTACAGACAGGTAGAAGACGGCCTTCCTCAGAATTCGCTGGCCTAGACCTCGACTGTTGTGGTCCATACATGGCCAGCGCACTGTGCGCACCTCCTGTGAATCATGATGGAAGTTTTAAAGGCATTGGTAATAATGAAACTAATTGAGAAGTTCATGAAAATGCAAGATTGTGGTTCAAACAGAGACCTGGAGCAGAGATGCTTAAACCAGATACGAAGTTTATATTCTTTCTTAGCACAATGGTTTACAAGTTTGTTCGTTTTTGTTTTTTTGGAGGAAAATCAAACTATGGAGGAGGGAACTAACTTATGGCACAGACATTGGACGCTATAACCTCTAGAAAGATGTAAGTTACACACTCCCGTCCTGAAATAACTCCAGGACCCTTTCAAGGAAGGGATCCTGAAGCAATTGTAATATATATATTATACTTAGTCGCTGTTTCCCGCGTTAGCGAGGTAGCGC